>SNQJ01S0035625.1:0-44938 GCA_010110895.2 Picea sitchensis | reverse complement strand
AGTGATTGGTAAAGGTAAGCCATAGGCTAACACCTTTTGTGTTCGGTCGATTCTCGACTTCAAGTCTCCTCCCAAGGCTGACCTACATTCACCAAAAGACAAACAAGAAACTACGAACATGCATATTATATATGAATTAGTGGGCTATATGTCATAACAAATGTAAATCAAACATGAAGATTGAACACATCATATGGTGCGACAGAAAAGTTACTTCTTTGTATTAATCTCACAAAGTCACTTACAAAATGAGATCGGTGACTACTCCTTGAACCCGGTCCTGGGATCCTCTTCACCAAGCTCCAACTGCTTCCATGTGTCCTTCTTCTCTCACACTTCTCTCTAGAGAATGGTCATAGGCTTATGAATGAGGAAAAAGGCAAGAATAGGGAATTCTGGCTCAAAACTCACAATGTGGCTGCAAATTCTTGGGATAAGGGGGGAAAGTGAAATGGACAGAGTTTCACTATAGCTATGTTTTTTCTTGGAATGAGACCCCAACACCTCCCTTTATATGACAAAAGGATGGTTATTCGGTTGGGTGATGGGCTATAGGCGGTCAATTGGTTGGGAAACTACCCAATAGCCCGTAATCTCAATGAATCCCTTGCAAATTTTTATTTTTTTCAAATTTTGTGGGTATACGCAGGCTCTAATGGTGAAGCTAGCGTATGTACATGGGTGGTAGTGGTGAAGGACATGTACATCTTCAAAAATTATATTTTTAAGAAGATTTGTTTAGTGTTGGCTTGGCAAAAATAGTAAGTAAGATGGCCTGATTCCATGTGTGCATGTATAGTGCAATTTAGGGTTATAACAGATGTCCCCTAATGTGTGAGGTCAGAGCATCATCTGATGGCCGAAATAAATTACAAAGCTTCACCAACATACGAAGCGAGTGAGCCCGGGACCAGAGTTCGGGAGGTGCCATCTGCAAAATAACAATTATCTCACTGAGGCGGGCATACCCATGCTCGGGATGAAATAAATCATGGCCGCCAATCAAATACACTATAGATCCATGTCATATAACTATACAAAGTGTAGCCACAAGAAATACACAACGGATATACATCTCAAAATTAGAGATATACATGTATAGTATCCATCTTCAAGTAGACAATGATGCTTGATGGCTGGCGATGAGGTCTTCAGATCTCGAGCAACAACTTCAAGATCTTCAAAACTCGGGTAGGAGTGTAATGTGACTGTACAAATTCACTACCCATATTTCTTCGATGGCTCGTCAGAGTACAAACAAGAGGATCTCGGTGATTAGGCAGAGAACTTCATTGATTTCAAGCAAATATTTGATTGGAATTTCAGGATGTTCGGGCATGAGTTCAAGAGACAAACTGAAAAGAGGCCGAATCAGGTTGGGTAAAAATTCCCTTGGACAATAGCATGACAAATGATTAGACTCAGGAAGCAAGACATTAACATAAGTTCATGATGCAGGAGGAAACACGAACTCTCCATATGTTTGGAAGGATAACCAAATGGAGGAGGACACAACTCTATGTTACGAGAACAACTTCCTAAGGTCATATTAAATCCTGAAGCTTGATGAACAAACATAAGGATTTTCTTTGTCCAAGGGCAACTTATTGTGCTTCCATAAAAATAAAATACTTTTCCCATCCTCTTTTTGGGGTATATTTGATTTTTTTGTGTGTTTTTCAATATTTTGGAGAGCTTGAAAAAGAATAAAAGAATGCTATGTTACAACAGAGGAATGAGTGTCACAAGCATACTAGTTCCAAGCGCAAGAAACACACTAATGCTGAGAGCAAGGAGACATGTGCAGGGGAAGGACACTCGAGAAAATTCCTCCATGCGTCAAGGTGTCAAGACGCAAAAGGCAAAGTGCTACAAGGCTTCTTTATAAGGCATGTTTCAAAGGTTTAGTTGAGAGCAACATGGAGTCGACATTAGGCCAAAGATGCAGAGATGTAGATATGATTAATATGACACAATGATAACATCCTTCAATGTAATTTTAAATGAGCCCAGAGAAGGTAACCTCGGTGGTTTTTCATTTTTAGAGAGTCTGAAAAAGCGCAAAAGAAGACTCCATTGGGGTACCTTTTTCGAAGATAGTCTAGTCGGTTTGAAAAAGGGGTAACCTAGCACCGAAAATACATCTATTCAAAACCATTTTAACAAGTGTGACAAAGACAATATCACTCGGAAATATTTTGAATTTCAAGGAGTCTGAAGAGAGCTTAGCTACGAACTCGCTTCTTTTTTCTAGATTTAGTCTCCTTAGCCCGAAAAAAGTGAAATTTACTGAGGAGAACTCTCCTGGCGATATGAATCTCCCGAGGTGTACCTTTTTCCTCTTTAATATACATGCCGGAAAAAGGGGTAAACTCATGCCAGTAGATGTTTTTATGAACCAATTAATGAGTGTGAAAGAAAAAGGTCACTTGATGATCTTTTCAATTTTAAGGAGTCTGAAAAGAGCTTAACTATGGACTTCGTGGGGGTTCCTTTTTCGTAAATTTAGTCCCTCAGGCCCAAAAAAGGGGTAAAATTATACCTAAGAATACTCTTCTAGAAAACCAAAGTTTTTAGAGCGTACCTTTGTTCGTAAAATTGACCATCTAGACCAAAAAAAGGGGTAACCTAGCGCTGGACAGACGTTCCTTCAAATTTTAGTTTGGTGAGCATGAAGGACAACAAGATCGCTCGACAATATTTTCATATTTAGAGGGTCTAAAAAGGGCCTAAAAGAAGACCCATTTTGTGGGAGTCCTGAGGATGAGGTCAAGACTGATAACATATTAGACATGTGAGGCTCAATATCGTAATCAGGACAAGACTAACAAGGACTCCAAATCCTATAGTCATTTACGATAGCATGGACACCAATATGCTACCAGGATCTACCTAGGGAATCCACGTGAAGGTAGGCTCTACCACAAAATTATGACACTTCTAGAGAAGTAATGATGGTTCTGTGTCACAATTCAGTGGGTTCAATCCTATGGAAAAGAGAAAAAGACAATGATGTGCAACAAGTGGAGGTGGAATCCTAACTAGATGCACAAAGTTGGAAAAATGACTTTTTACCAAAAGACCTTAAAAGTGCCCCATCTCTCAAAAGGTTTTCCCAAAACAAAAGTAAAGTGTATCGTAACATCCAATGAGAAACTCAAGAACCACGTTAAATGATTTTCAAGCCAGAAAAAAATGACAAAAGGGGTAAAAAAAAATACAAAAAGGGCCAAAAAAGTCTATAAATAGAAGCTAGTAGCTCATTATCACCATTGCAAATTGAGAATTGACAAAAAATCCAAAAGCACCCCTTTGTTAAAAAAGTTGATTCCAGGAGCTTCAGTGGACGAAATGAACTTCTTCTTGGACCAAGTAAGTACAAACTAGCTCCTCTTCCATTTCCATTCTTTCCTTTTCCATTAGTTTTATTTTGGGGGGGGGCACACACCTTTAAAAAAGGTCAGCCCTACGTGTACGCGGGTTGTCCTAAGACAACCCGCATATGCTCATGAGTAGAAAACAAATTTCCCATGTGCATGCACAACTGTGTCCAATAAAACCCACATACACCCTTAAAGATATGAAAAAATTAAAAATGCAATCATTAACTCTCTTTTGAACTTGTCATTTTGCAGAATGTACGTCCATTGGAGAGAGAGGGAGAATGAGGACATTGATCTACTAGTCGATGAGGACCCTACAACTATGGACACATTGAGACAATACGGTTTGTGGAAGTTATTCCGGTGTCCATTCATGAGGGCACAACCTAGGCTGTTGAATGCCTTGGTAGACTATTGGCATCCTACCGCTGAGGCATTTATGCTTGAGGGGCAGTCATTGACTCCAATGATTGAAGACATTTACTTTCTGACTGGCCTCTTGAGGAGGGGTGAACCAGTCAAATTGCGTTCTCTTCCCCCTGGGCCTCACAACATTGTAGAGTTGATTGAACTCCATTGCGAGGATGGCATTGAGAAAGTAGGTTCTAAGGTGCCAATTAATAGGATTACCAACCTATCACTCAAAGTGATAGTTTTACTCATTGGACGGATCACTAGATCCGCAAATTTGCATCAGGCCTCCTAGGTGCACATGCATTGTGTAGTGCATTTCTTGAATGCAATAATATTTGATTGGAGCACGTCCATGCTAAACTGCATGAAGAGACAACTCACCGAGTGTCTTGGGCGGGACAACAAAAAATTTGGATTTGGGACCATTTTGTACTCATTCTTCTTCTTTGAGAGTTCCCAGTGTTAGTCCATGAGAGACAGTGCGAGGGCACGTGGCCTCCCTCCTGACAGTGTGTATATGGGTAGCTTTTCTTCCACGACTGGGGGGAGGAAGGACCATAGAGGCCTTCAACGATGCATTTTTTTACTGGTGGGCACGACAGATTATGACGATAGAGAACTACCCCTATGCCAAGATCAACTTTTCTAGGGACCCGACCATGCCCATACCTCTCAGAGAAGAGCGAGCAGAGATAGGTACGTTCATTTTTTAGTGTTAATTAATTTTTATTTCTTTTTATATATATCATTTTTTATGGGAAACAGAGTATCTAACAACTATGTATTTGTTTATATACAGATGTAGTGCCAGTGTGTCCAAAAAACTTCTCAAGGACCAGGCGACATTCTTGACCAGAGGTAGTACTATCCGCAACCACCGGACCAGCAGCATGGGGACCTCCAGTCGGAGAGGCTAAGAGAGTTTTGAGATGGGTAGAGCGAAACCTCACCACGCTCACTTGCGCAGTCCCTATGGTAGAGATCAAGGATCTCCCACCATCGATGCAACCTCATGTAGTTGGGGTGCCATGGACCTGGGTCCAACTCTTTTGACATTTGGAAAATGTCATGGTTCACTATGGAAGGGCCAAAAAGTTCCACCCTTAGCTTAGGATGGACCACTTACATGCCGAGGGCACTTTCTGTATATTTTTGAGGGTATAGGCCCAGTGATGTGTACTGGATATGTATTTTTTGAGGCGCTTGTGCCCACTTATGTACTCTAAGACTTTCAATATATATATATATATATATATATATATATATATAGGTATTTAGATATTTTCTGTCGTATGGATTACATTTATTTACAAATGTATTTACATGTGTATGTGTGTGCTTTTTCTTACATGTGTGAAATATTCCAATCTAATACTTGATTAGCTAGAGTATCTGTCATTTGATTCAATCTCCTAGGAACATGGATATACGTAATGTAATCAAAACAATGTTCTAATAGACGTACCCTAAGGAATCATCGATGTAGAGTAGGATCATAAATGAAATAAAACCCGTTTAATTGGGACACAACCAATTGTGCATCTAAGTAGACCCGGAGGTAAGAGATACCATGCGACAAGGCGTCACAAAGTAACTCTATTACTGCTTCGACGACATTGTTTGTGGAATCACCTAAACAGATACCCCCAGAAGATAACAACTGGCCCTGAGGTGTGAAGATCAGCCAAGCTGTAGAAGCAAGCATCCGAGTGCGTTGGCTAGCACCATCCATGAACCCAACAAACACCTCTGAACCACTTGACATCTGCCACAGTGAAAAATATGACATCAAAATGACATCTGCCATACTATATTGTAAGATCTTTAGATGGGTGCGAAGATCAACCTTGTAGTTGGGTGCATAGGGAGGGGAGATAGAGAAGAGAGAAAGAGAGAGAGATGTGTAAGCTAAGTGCGTAGTTAGAACTATATGTTTTCATATAATATATCAAGAAACATAGTTCTGTGGACGTAGCCTTAGGGAGAGGGTGAACCATGTATATCGTACTGTTATGTGTGATTGATGCTGTGTTCTTTGCCTTCTGTTATTATGACATTACATTGTTGTGCTAGATCTGAGATATAACTATGCGAAGTAGGTTTAAGTTGGTAAAGAATAATTGGATCTTTGTGTGTTGTTCCTTCGAATCCACTTGCATTTCCTCTGGTTGTAGACACCTATTTCCTGCAACTCCCTATTGCTACTTCAGGTGATATTTCATCTGCTTCGTAGGTGTTGCCGAAAGGGCTAGTAGTTAGGGCTTGTTGGTGCGTTGTTAGAGTTGAACCCTGGGTCTGCGCTTGTGCCAACAAATGGTTTCATTGCTAGGACCAGGATCTTCTTGAGGGAATTTCAAGGTGGTTTCTATCGAAGACAGAGATTCAAAAGTGGATACAAGAACAAGAAAAGGACTTCGCTGAAGCTCAGGACAAGAACCCTATCCTTAGTACAGAGGATTGGTTGGAAAGGTATATATTCACTGATATACACAAAATTTTATTTGGAGGAATTCATAAAGAACTATATGAGTAGCTAGCCAGGTTAGTAGATACGTAGTTTGGAATTAGATCTAGACCACCTATGGTTTGGACGTCGACGTTGATCAAGAAGGTCAAGAGAGTTGATAACGCCATGTCAAGAGTAGTAGATCACTAGTTTGATAACACCATTGGAGGGTACATTATTGAGTTTTCTATTGACAAAGTAGAGTCATATAGCCAAGCAGAGAGATATATCTTTAATGGACTGAGAGGAAAATTTTTACACTTTTTGAAGTTGAAGATCAAGATGTTATTGCATGAGAAGAACATATTGAAGACACAGTAATTGGTTGGATTGAAGAGATAATGTTTAAGAACTAAGAAAGAGACAAAGACATAGAGGTTGTAAATACGTGTAGTGGGCGAACCTTCAGAGAGGCACCTTTGGTAAAATTGTTTGAGCAAAATCACGAAACACTAGCACAGGACGAAGGGTTCTAAAGTGGAGAAGAAGAAGATTTATTGAATGAGGAACATTCAAGATCCGTTGGAGTAGAGGAAGAGAAGACTAAAGAACCTCACTGAGAAGAGTCAGAGACTTCAGGAACTGAGTTGAATGTTGAAGTAAGTACTATTACTCCTCCCGTTGTTTTAGCAGCGTTAAGTAACTAGAGTAGTCAGAGTTATCAGAGCACTCAGAGAACTATTACTAGTAGTTTAGTACATACACAGTCAATAAATCTAGGGAGATATATGGAAGATTAAATGAGGCTACCTATATTTAGAGGATATGGATCTGATGATCCCGATCAACATTGGATCTTATGAGAAGCTGTATGGAGTATTAAGCAAGTCAATGACGAAGTAGTTAAGAGAGATCAATTTAGTACTACCTTGCGAGACCGCGTACTGAGTTGGTATATGATTTTTTCTACAACAACTACACAACCTAAACCATTGAATACCATCAAGATTGCGTTCAGTTCATAATTCAAGAAACCCAAGTCAGAGTTGCAGTGCATTACCGAACTGAAATAAATCAAGAAGAGAGGAGTTGAACCTGTTTGGGAGTTTGATCAGAGGTTTAAGACATTGACAGGTTGTTTGAGTTTTTAGATCCTAGATGAGAAGAACAAGGAATGGTTCATTTCTTCCCTCCTACCACACATCATAGTTCCTCTGATGTAGAAGAAGGTTGCTTCATAGGCTGAGGCATTGGATATCGCCATGAATCTAGAATCAAACCCTATGGGAGAATCCATCTCAGGTATGAGTCAAATTTTCAGTCAGCTAACTATCTTGTCTCTGCAGGTCAAAGATATGAAGAAAGACAAGGGAAAAGATAAAAGAGAAGACACATGGTGTATCAGATGCAAATCAGAAGGCCATGATAAGGAGAATTGTACCCTATTTCATGAGTACTTGGCTTCAAGAGATCCGAGCCCTTTGAAGCAGGTTACTCTACCCTGGTGCAAGGTATGTAGAAATAGACATCACCCTAGTGAACGTTATTACATGAAAAAATATGTCCAGACACCTACAAACCTTTATTGCACATTCTGTAAATCTATGGGGCATGATGAGAAGGACTATAGGGCTTATGACCTCTTTTACGAAATATCAAGGGATACATATAGGATTCAAGGCGAAGTGCAGTAGGAGGGAAACATTATGCAGTTTAACTCTCCAGGAAGAGGAAACTTCAACCCTCATGGTGGATTCATAGGAAGAGGATGAGGAGGAGGCATGGGTTGAGTTCAAGGTCAGATCATTTTTTATAACTGCGCACAACCAAGACATTTGGTAAGGGACTGTCAGAACCCTTGTACCACTTGCAGCTACTGCAACTCATTTGAACATGTTATTGAATATTGTTCTGTGTTTTTATCCAAAATTCAGGAGAGATGAGGAGGAAACCAGAAAGTACGACTAATATCAGAAGAACCTCATGGAGAGGATCCCAGAGTCGTTGTTATAACTAGAGGAGGCATTGTTACAGGAGAAGACAGAGTGACCCCAGAAAAGACTACAGAAGAATCCAGGGTCAAAAGAGCTGCAGAGAAGACAAAAGTGTTTGATACATTTGAAGAGGCAAGAAGAGAATTTGGAAGAGACCAGGCTTCTTCATCAAAGACACAACCAGAAGTGAGAGAATGTGGAATGCCTCTGGAATTTGATCATTCTGCATCACCTGGAGAAGGAAAAGAGGTAAGCAAGCTTTTGGAATTCTTATGTACTTGCATTAATTTGATTAAGGATGAAAGAGTTGTACAAGAACTACAAAACTTGATCAGACAATATGAGATCGGTAGGGTAGACCCTTTGCTGAATAGAGAAGTACATCACGTATCTAGAAAGAGAAGGAAAAATAAGGAACTACACCTTAATGCTCAGACTAGAGATTATGACACAAATTATGTGCATGGATGCTTTTAGGGGCTAAATTTCGCTCGTGGGCTAATTTTCCATGGTTTTTCCAAAAATGAGATTCGCTATTTTAAAAATGATTTGCCCAAATTCTATAGGATAAAATTATTTTACCTTAAGAATCGCCAAAATTTTATAAAAACTATATAAAATTCTTAGAACTTTGAATATTTTTACAAAAATATTGCCAAACATTTATAGTTGGCATATGAAGGATAAGTAAGATTCGCTAAAGTTACTACATTTTAAAATAAATTTCCATCCTTAAAATCATCTTTGATTATGTGTCCCTCGAGTTAGGGTCAGAGGTCAATGTTATGACGAAGAAAACCTAGGCACTGATGGGAAAAACTAAGTTAATGTATTCCCCTATCAGGCTTAGGATGGATAATCAGTAGGCAGTAAGCCCCTTTGGAAGACTGAAGCATGTCCCTGTGGACATCGATGGGGTGAGGAAATTTGCATATTTCAAAGTCATTGAGATAGTTGATGATAGATGTCCTTATCCTATGTTGTTAGGCATTGATTGGGATTTTCAAAATTCGAATGTGGTTGACTTAAAGAAATGAAGAATGACATTGAAAGGTGATGGCCCTAAGGTCATTGTGCCTCTTGATCCTAATGAAGGTTGCAGATACAAGGAACCCATCAGAGACTAAGTGTTAAGGTCCTAACCCGCACATAGGTAGATCAATGTATTCATATGTAATAAAGGTCAATATTAATAAGGCCTTTCAATAAAATAGAATAAGGCAGATGTAAGAAGACCTAATAGAAGATTCCGCTTCTAGAAGGATCTTCCTCTAGATGCTTCTCTTAATAGACATATTTAGTATAAATAAGGGTCGAGGGTATGAAAACCCTAGCTTGGAGATTATTGTAACAGAGCGCTGCTCGATTGGAGGTTTCCCCCTCGAAGAGGCCTGTGAACATATCTTTTTGAATCAAAGTGCTATTTCTATTGCTATTCTTATATCATTTCTGTGTATTGTGAAGACTATGCTGGATATTTTACTGTTATTCTGCCATTTCTAGCAGTTTATTTCTATTTTGCATATTTTATATATATGGTATCTTGCAAGTGGTATCAGAGCACTTTCCTTGGCATAAATTGTGGGTTTTTTTTTTCCAGGGTAGAGACATATTCCAACATCTTTAAGCCACAAAGATCTGTCGTTACGCACATAAACCCGCGGTTGAGGGATTCATACATGCATGAAATACAAGTGGTTCTTAAGCGCACATCTATTGGCCACCCTTGTAACCCCTGTTGGTACCCCTTCGAGTGGTAGTGCATCAGACAACACCTATGTACGGATCGGCCTAGATTTCCTGAATCCCTCTTTAGATAAACCTATCAGTCGTTGGACTGCTATAGTGTCACCGAGAACAACACTTGGGAAGATACTCTCTAGTACCTGGGTAGTCGGGTAGTATGACTAAGGGTATGGTCTATCCTCCTTAGTTAGTGCCATGAGATGTTAGGCGGTACTCTTGTTGGACCTGCGTAATATGTCGAGCTATAACCGCGATTGAAAACCCTTGTCACATGAACCCTTGAATACCTAACCCTTGAGACATAAACATAAACATAAACAAATTAAACCGGCTGAGATCTATTGCCTGCACACACATGCATTGAGGGTTGCTAAATTAAATACACATTTCTTTACGAGTTAATAATTTGAGTTCAGCCTTTATGACACATTCTTCATACCAAAGTATAACCCACCAATTTGTATAAAAAAAAAAAAAAGTCACAGATTTTTTCACCATTATTTTAGGGGGCCCTATTCCATTAGATTCATCTCTTCTCACATATCCCATTCATCCATATCATTTTCTGCAAAAATTTACGACCCATGCTCCCTTTGAGTTCACCCCTATCCTCATGGCCCATACGCTTGAGAACTAGAGTCTCGCTTCAGCACACCTTGCAATCTGGTTTCCCTGAAACCCAAAAAGAAGTGCAACAGCTCAGTTCTACTATTTATCACATGATGCATCCATCATACCACCATAAATGCATCAGTAAATGTAGCCGTCGCGGTCTGTGTGGAGATCAAGCAGAGGCTGACCACCGGCAAGATCTGTCTTTGCATCCTCTGCACCAAACTCAAAGTCCCTCAGGTAATCTTTTCACAGTGCACATAAAAGTGAAGGTGAAACTTCTTCATTCCTTTCCAACCCATCACTTTCAATGGGACATAAGCATTCCACAGGTGGATGTGGCTAAGAGTTGATGGCAGGACTGCTTGGTTTAGGTCACCCAAATGGAACATTATTTATCTCTCTACTGTATTCTGGATGACTTGTTGAAGCTCATGGGTGTTCTCCATCTAGATCAAGAACACTAACAATGGTGGCAATGGAAAAACTTCTCGTCAAGATTATATTGCTTGGACCCAATTTGTGGTGAGGATTCTGAGCGGCTTTGACACCGGCACCAACCATTTGGGCCATTTGACAAAATTGAAGCAATTAGACGCGATAGAAGACTTCATAATTGCATTTGAGCTTCAGGTTTCAAACCAGAGGGCATGGTGATCTTTTCTTTCAAGGTGTTTTATTAGTGGCCTCAGGAGGAGATTCGGACCCATGTCCTCATGCCTTGATAGACCCTCTGACTTGGGTGGAGGCTACTAAAAAATCTAAATAAGCACATAGGTGTTTCTCTCAAAGGCAATGGCCTTCCTTTATCCATCGGCCTAAACTTGATGAAACCCCCTTCTCCTCCATACGACTAAAAATCCAAAATTGACTAGGTCTAGGAAATGAGCTGAAGACCAGCTCAAAAGGCAACCTCTGTTATAATTGTGATGAAAATATTTCCCAGACCAAAAATGTAAGGAACAAGGCGTCTTTTTTTATGGCCATCTCAGGGATATTAGAAGAGGATGTTGACACTCCCCTTGTGCGAGTCACGAGGAAATCAGCGTCATAGGCCTCCATGAGCCACTCCCGAGAAGTGGAACCGATCATTTCCTCAATGCTCTCACTTTGGTTTACTCCCTGAACCCTCAAGTTAATCGGTTACAGCTCCAGTACTAGAAAGAGTCATCATTCTCATTATTAGTGCGTACCCATGGTTTTTCATCACCTCATTGCCCAAGAACCCATTGCTACATACATGTTGTCAACAATTTTAAATCATGATTGCCAATGGTGGTTTTATGAAATGTGGCGAGTGGCTAATGAAAATGTCGTCCTCCGTCGGTGACTACCACCTAAAATCCCATATGTTTTCTAAATGACATGGAAGTGGATGCGACCCATTGTGTTGGAGTGCGGACAGCCAGGACTTTTAAGGTCCCATTCTCATGGGTTTTTGGAACTTAACCATGCAATTCAACCGGAGGGCCACCAGCTACTCAAATTCCAAGGCATCAGCGCGGTTCACTACAGTCATCGGTCTCATTGCATGGAAAAAGCGCTTAAAGGTCATTAGAATTGTCATTTCCCAGCTCCACGCCATACAAACCCGCAGAGACACCAACGGTGCCCCAAGACCTCCAAGCCTCCTTTCCAAACATCAAACGGTATTTTCCATTCCCCAAGGACTCTCTCCATCCCATGGTGTCCATGATCATTCATTCCCCTTGTACCAGGAACCCTTCCCCCCAACACACGTCCATATCGCCACCACTTTGCACAAAAAATGAAATTGAAAAAATGGTCGGGAACTCCTTATTGTGGCGTCATCCATCCTAATCTGAGCCATTACTCATCTTGATTAGATCCGCAGTCTCGAAGAAATGGAATTCTTGGTGAATGTGTCACGACTTCCGTGCTCTCAACAAACTGACCATCAAAGACAAATTTCCCATTTCTTGTCATTGATGACCTCCTGGATGAATTAGTGGTGCCCAATTCTTCACCAAACTTGATCTTAACCGGGCTATCATAGATCACATGTATGAAAGAGTTAGACATTCCCAAGACTTCCTTCATGTGATGAGGGCCATTATGAGTTTTTGGTCATGCTGGTTTTGTGTAGCATCCCCCCTCCACCTTCTAGGCCTCATGAACCATGTCTTCGCTCCCTTTCTCCATCATTTTGTCTTAGTTTTCTTTGATGATATCCTCATCTATAGAAAAACTTGGACTGACCATATTAATCATGTGGATCAAATTCTCCACCTACTCTCATAGCCCCAACGTTTCCTTAAACAATCTAAATTTTCTTTTGGTGCCTCCGAATTAGAATAATTGGGTCATTTGGTGGGAAAAGGATGGCGTCAGGGGTGGACCCAAAAAAGATTAAGCTAACAAGACTAGCCTCACCTAAAGACTCCAAAATCTTGCGTGGATTTTGGGCCTCATAGGGTGTCAATAGCAAGTTCGTTAAGAACTACGAATAATGCGGCACCTCTCACGGTTCTCCTCAAAAAAAACTCTTTCCCTTGGACTCCGACCAATTTGCTCAAGCTTTTCAAACCCCTAAGACGGCCATGTGCACCACTACGGTTTTGGCCCTTCGGAGCTTCCTGAACCTTTGTGTTGTAATGTGGTGCCTCATGGAAAGGAATCGGTGATGTCCTTATGCGAGGCAAGACTGGCCACACCCAAAGACTCTCAAAATCTTGCGTGGATTTTTGGGCCTCATAGGGTATTATTGCAAGTTCGTTAAGAACTACGGAAATATTGCAGCACCTCTCACGGTTCTCCTCAAAAAAAACTCTTTCACTTGGACTCCAGCAACTGCTCAAGCTTTTCAAACCTTGAAGACGACCATGTGCACCACTCTGGTTTTGGCCCTTCCCGACTTCACAAAGACCTTTGTGTTGGAATGTGACGCCTCATGGAAAGGAATCGGTGATGTCCTTATGCGAGAGGGTCGACGTTTGGCCTTCACTATTTATGGAGCCACAAATACGAGAATTCATGTTTATTCTGCACTGGAACCCAGTAATGGAAGTGGGAGAACTTGAGGGATTGTGATGCATAGAAGCGGGTACAATTCCTTGGGTTGTGCAGGTTGAAGGGAACGAGAGATTGTTGGTTGGAATTGTTTCCATAGTTATTAAATTGTGCAATTATCTAAGTATTGTTGGAATATACCATATGTAATATAATATGTAGAACATAAATATTTAGCAAGCAGTAATGGAACACCAAGAATATAGCTAGAGCAGTACCATAATAATACCAGAAAGAGCACCTTTATTAAAGATAACAATGTTCACTTTCCTCTTCGAGGGGGAAACCTCTAGAAAAGTAGTGCTCTATTACAATAATATCCAAGACAAAAATATCGAATACCTCATGCTCTTATTTATACTAATTCTACCTTCGAAGGAAACTTCTAGAGGAATATATTTCTAGAAGTGAAAGCTTCTATTAAGTCTNATTACATTGAAATCATATCCTACTAACTAATCAACCACGAAGAGGGGTTAGGATCGGATTCTAACATGCCCTACCCCTTCAAAAGTAGCCTTGTCCTCAAGGATAAAAATGCAGAAATTGTTGGAGTATGGTCGATGGTTCCCAAGTCACACCCTCTGGTGATGTGTCCTTTCACTTGATCAACACTTCCTTGATAGTTATGCCACACAACTGACATTATCATGCATTGAGTATTGTTTCTGGTCGGAGCCAAAGGGAGCCTTCTTCATCTAATTCAAGAAGGATGGTTTGGACCCTGCAATTCTGTCCCACCACTTTCTTCAAACAGGAAACATGGAACACCAGATGGATTTTGGAAGTATCTGGAAGGGCCAATTTGTAGGCCACTGAACCAATATGATTGATGATCTGATAGGGGCCATAAAACTTGGGTGTCAACTTGTGATGTCCTTGATCTTTTAGAGAGGTTTGTTTGTAAGGTTGGAGTCTAAGAAACACCTAATCACCTTCCTGAAAAGCCCTTTTTGAACGATGTTGGTCTTCCTGTTGCTTCATGCAATTTTGAGCCAATGTATGGAGATTATCCTTTAGAGCTACTAAGGTGGTTTTTCAACCTTGAAACATTGTATCAATAGATTGGACCTTTGATGTTCCTGGAATATTGGTAGTGATTGTAGGTGGTCGTTTTCCATACACTGCTTCATATGGGGTCATTTAGGTGGCTATATGATACATAGTATTGTACCACCATTCTACCAAGGGAATCCATTTCACCCATTAGTGTTGTTTGTCAGAATCAAAACACCACAAGTAGGTTTCCAAACATTTTTTGACCACTTATGTTTGGCCTTTAGACTAAGGGTGATAGGTGGCGCTCATGTTCATTTGGGTGCCCTGCAATTTAAACAACTCTTTCCAAAATGTTCTAGTGAAAGTGGGGTCACAATCAGATATAATAGAAGTGGGCATGCCATGTAACTTGAAATATGATCAAGGAAAACTTGTGCTACTAGTGCCAGTGTGAAAGGGTGGGGTAATGAAAAAAAAAAACATACTTGGAGAGGTGATCAACCACCACCATGATGACTAACTTGTTCCCAGCTTTGGGGAGGCCCGCGATAAATTCCATGGAGATTTTCATCCACATAGACGCTGGAATGGGTAGGCTTTGTAGAGCTCTTGGAGACTTGATGGTTTCACCTTTATTGCATTGGAACACCTCACATTGATTGACAAAGTGAAGGATATCCTTCTTCATTCCTTCCAAGAAAAAAGAATGATGGGCATGAGCATAGGTATTTTAGAAGCTTGAGTGACCCATAATAGTAGATGCGTGAAACTCATTTAAGAGCCTCAGCTTGAGGACATAAGTGGGATAAATAACCAAGTGATCCTTATATTTGATAATATTGTCTTTCCAAGTGTAGATGATGAGAGGATTAGGGTATTACTAAAGTCGATGAATTAACCTGGACATAGTTGGGTGTGTAAGCCACTCTTGGCATATTTATTCAATCCAATCTGGAAATAGTAATGATAAGGAAAAGAAGGATCCATCCTCCTCATGTTGTCTTGACAATGCATCTGCGACTATATTGTATTTTCCCTTTTTATAGATGATTTCATAATCATAACCCAAAATTTAGGTCAACCACTTATTTTGTTCTGGGGAGGATAATTGTTTCTCTAAAAAACACTTCAGACTATGGTGATATGTTTTGATCTAAAAATGGTGTCCCAAAATATATGGCCGCCATGGGGGCACTTCATGGAGAATGGAAATCATTTATTTTTCATGTGTAGATTTTCCCAAATTTTGGCCACTCATTGCTTGGCTAGTAAAGGCTAGGGGTCGACCTTCTTGTGTGAGCATTACTCCTATACCAATTCCAAAAGCATTCAATTCTACCACACAAGTTTTGTTCAAGTCAGGAGATGCTAATACTGGAGTAGTGCACATATACCACTATAAATCCGTGAAGGATTGCTCGATAGTAAGTGTCCAATGAAATGAATTCTTCTTAAGAAGGTCATCCAAAGGCTTAGAAATATTTCCATAATGGTGGAAAAATTTCCTGTAATATCCTGTGAGACCGAGGAAACCCCGTAGAAATTTAAGGTCATGGGTCATGGCCACTCCTGCATAGATTGAATCTTTTTGGGGTCCACTCTTACCCCTTCTCGACCCACAATGTGTCCCAAGTATTCCACTTTGCTAGCCCGAAATGAACATCTGGTCTTTTTTACAAAAAATGTGTTGTCCTGTAGCAAGTGAAGGAATTTGTCCACATGGAGAAAGTGTCTTTCCCAAGTGTTGTTGTAAATGAGAATTTCATCAATGAAAACCAGGACAAAATTCTTAAGGCAAGGTTTCAATATTTTATTCATGAGACTTTGGAAGGTGAATGGGGCATTGCAAAGGCCAAAAGCATGACCAAGAACTCACAATGTCCTTTATGAGTTCAGAAAGAAGTCTTCAGAATATCTTCCTCCTTCATCTAGATCTGGTGATAGCCTGAACAAAGGTTTAATTTGGTGAAGAAGCAGGCACCCTGAAGTTCATCCAATAGATCATCAATGACATAAATGGGAAACTTATCTTTGATGGTAATTTTATTCAGGGAACATGCACCAAGTACCTTTTTTCTTTAATACCATCACCATGGGGGAAGAATATGGGCTAGTACTAGGGAGAATTACCCTTGCCTCCAGTAATTCCTATTACCATCTTCTCTATTTAATTTTTTTGAGAAAATGGATACTGGTAGAGATGGACATTGGGGGGTAGACTTCCCATAAGGAGAGGGATGCTATGATCATGCTCACCCCTAGAGGGAGGAAAGTTTTTTGGAACCTCAAAGACCCTAGGGTACTTGTCCAATATTAGTTGGAGGCAAGGAGGAATTGTTGGGGAGGCCTGATCTGTGACCTGGATGGGATGAAATTGAGAAATCACACCATGGTGTCCTTTCTTCAACATTTTTTCCATCCTATGAGAGTTGATGATTTCAAGGGAGCCCGTGTGGAGACCTCATAGGGTATAGGTGTGAGCCTCTTGGTTGAAGCTCATATGTAACTCTTGATAATCCATGGTGATCGGTCCCAGAGTGTGAAGCCATTCTACACCTAATACAATATCACAACCACCAATGTAAATATAGAACATGTGGGTTTTTAGATGATAATCACCCATTTGGAGTTTGACATTCTCAGAGCATCCCCCACACTTCAATGTACCACCATTAGCGATGAGGATTTGAAAATTAGAAACAGGGTGGACAAAGCAATGGGTCTCCTCAACAAGCTTGCAGTGAATAAAATTATGGGTGCTGCCACTATCAATCAAGACCATAATCGACCTATGTTTGATGTAGCCCTTGATATTCAATATTTGTGGGGTTGAAAAACCCGAGAGGGAATGAAGAGATATGACAGGTTCCTTTGATTCTCTAGGGTTTGCAACTGAGTCTTCGACATGAAAAATTGGTGGAGCATCCTCTTGGTCAAGAGCCTCATCTGATGGGATGTTGTCATAGGAAGAGAAAGTTGATGCATCAATCTGGAAGAACTTTTGTTCCATACATTTATGTACTGGTGAATACTTTTCATCATAGTAATAGCAAAGTCCTTGCTTGCGACTCTCTGCCATTTCCACTGGAGAGACCTTTTAGACCGTTAAGTTTTGTGTCAGAGTTGGGTTAGCCCCGAGGCGCAGATGTTTGGGGAATGTAACCTCCAGGGGGGATCCTGAAGGATGTTCTTTTCTTCTAGTGCTAATTGGCATGCCTGCAACTAGGTAGTAGGATGATGCATGCTCACATGATCCTTAATGGTTTCCTTTAAGCCACTGATAAAACATTCAAGGTAAAATTTATCAGATAATCCCTTGGTGTGGATAGAAAACTATTCAAATGTCATGATGAAGTCTAAGACTGATCCCATTTGGTGTAGCTTAGTGAGACATCCCAAAAAATGTGATTCACTATCAAAACGAGCACAAATTTATTTAGTGAACATGTTCCAAGTGGGTAGTCATGGATAACATTTGTTATGCCACTGGAACCACTACAATTGTTCTTTATCCAAGTACAAAACCCCTACATGGAGTTTTCTCTCATCATCCCAAATATCATGAAGGGAGAAGTATTGTTCCATTTGATAAAACCACCCTACTGGGTTGGATCCATTGAATTTATGCTTGTCAACTTTGGGCACCTTATTCTGAGAGTGTGGAGAAATCCAAGGGGATAGAGATGAATGATTAGGCTCATAATGGGAGGATTGAGGGTCCTATGAATTGGGTTCAACATTTTTAGCCTTGAATATGTGTTGCATGGATGCTTGGACTGCTTCATTTACTGATGTGCTTATGGAAGCTTAGATTTGTGTGTTTATGGAGGACACTTGTTGTTCTAGTTGAACCCCTTAGAATCCCAATATTCTTGGCTTTGAGAGTGGGTGGTTGGCATTGGGACGACTTAGGTAGCAGACAAGGGGCCAGGAAAGAACTTTGGGCCAAAAAAATTGATAGGTACCAGAGTGATTAGGACAAAGAGAGGAATCTAATGGGATAGGTCTTAAATAATGGGGTCTTAGAAAGGGTTGGGTCCGCGAGGAAAAAAAGATTAAAAATAAATGGTACCACAATGAGTAGAATGAAGAGAGGAAGCCAATGGACAAAGTCGCAAATAAGGGTGTGGTCAAGCCCCATAATTATTTTTTTTAGTCCTGCAAAGTTAGACTCTGATCTGAAGAATATTGCAGTGTTGAAAGGCCCAAATTCTTAACAAGAAAACATGTGTAATAATTTCACAACCAAAATGAAAAAGGTAAAGTTGCACTGCAATAGATCTTGTATGTTCAGTGTCTTTTTCTGTCCCAAAGGTTAGGGTATATAAGGTTTCTACAAAGAAGGGTTTATCTTGTGCTATAGATCTCTGATATACGTGCGAGGTCCAATAGTAGTAATTGTCCCAATATCTTAGAGCACCAACTAAGGAGGCTAAAACATACCCTTAGCCATACTACCCAGATAATAGAGAGTATCTCCCTAAGTGTTGTTCTCGGTGGCACTATAGAAGTCACATGGCTGATCGATTTATCTACAAAGGGCTTCAGGATATCTAGGATAATCCGTATATAGGTGTTGTTTCATGTTCTACCACTCGAAGGGGTACCAACATGGATTAAAAGGGTGGCCAACAATGTGTGCTTAAGTACCACTTCTAGTTCCTTCATGTATGCTTCCCCGACCGTGGATTTATGCGTTGCGTGACAAATCTCTGTAGATTTAAGATGCCAGAATATGACTCTACCCTGAAAAAAATAACCCACAATTTTATGACAAGGAAAGAGCTATGATACCACTTGAAATATACCAAATGTAATATAGTATGTGAAAAAATATATTTAGCAAGAAGTAATGGAACAACAAGAATATAGCTAGATTAGTACCAGAATAATACCAGAAAGAGCACCTTTATTGAAGATAGCAATGTTCACTTTCTTCTTCGAGGGGGAAACTGATCTAGATTTTATGAGTAGAACGAAATGAATACAGATTATTAACAGGTTCTTAACACAAAATAACAGAGATACAGTAAAGCTGGTTTTCTATTCAATAACGAAATAAGCTGAAAACTGTAAAATGCAGCGGAAATAAGCTTGTTGGAATGGTGACGACTTATCTATGAGAAGAGATGTGACGGCTACGCTAATTCGCAAGAAGATGATTACAATGAGTCTCTGAAGGCATTTTTACAATAAATAGTAATTCCCAAAACCCTAGACATCCAAAAACCTAACCATAGGAGATGAAGCGCCAAAATTCATGTGGGCCCCGTTTGGGTAAGTTATTACATCAACTTCTCGGGGTCATAACTTTTGCATACGATCTCTGTTTTAGGCGTACGATAGCTCGTTGGAAAGGTATCATCCAGGAGATTCATTTTAGGTACAATATTGAAGGAACTTTGATATTGAAAACCTGTTTTCCCCCAAAACATCATTTAGGGCCTCAAAACGACTCTGGAAGTGAAAACTGCTAAAAATAGTAAATTACTAAAATTGCCAGAAAACTGTTTTGAGCCAATTGGAAAGGTGGGTGGCCACTGATATCCATCTAGATCAGAAACCTCCAATAAAGTAGAGCTCTATTATAATAATTTCCAGGAAAAAAATATCCAATACATCCTACTCTTATTTATACTAATTCTAACTTCTAAGGATACTTCTAGAGGAAGATATTTCTAGAAGTGGAAGCTTCTATTAAGTCTTCTTACATTGACTTATTCTCCTTTATTTATTAGGCCTTATTAACTAATGTCATCCTTTATTGCATAGAAATCATATCCTACTAACTAATGACCCACGAAGAAGGGTTAGGATTGGATCCTAACAATTGTGATGTAATATTCTATGTATGTATACATGTACACTTGTATGGTGATGTGTACTAAGGACTGTGAAAATTGTAGGGGGAGGGGATTGTAAAAACCTCGGTTTTGATCCCTAATGTAGTATTATATATTTGCAAGTATTATGAATGGTTGAGGGCCAAGCGATGTAATATGTAAACATTGTACATTGAAAATAATAAAATGAAATACACTGTCGACTATAGATGAGTAAGGACTCGAGTAATGGGGGGTTATGATTTGAGGGGCCTTAATGGGAGTTTTGATGGGTTTTCATATGCCTTGAGTATTAATCCATACTCATTAATCAGTTTTTCATTTATCCATTTACCCCTTTGAATTATTAAGCACTCATTGAATCATTGAATTCACGTAAGAGGTTGAGTGAGGAAGTCGAACCACTTAATTATGAAAACAAGGGTTGAGTGTAATCATCCTTGGAGGAAAATTAAGAGTCAAGCAAGCATAGCAGAGGAGAAAAAAATTCAAGTAGGAAGGATATGAGTCTTTAATAGTTAACAAGAAATGAGAAAAAGTAGAGCTGAGTGTTAGGGAAGAGTGGCCAACCATAGTGGGTATTGAAGATAGCTCACTGAAGATGGAAATTATTTTGAGAATGAGGTTGTTATGTGTGTGATTTATTTTACATTGAGAAAACTACAGAAGTGAAAGTGAGCTTGTTGTGTGAGTACTCCTATTGCTACTGGATTTCTTGGAGCCCCCAATAGAGAGATTTCTGACTGGTCTGTGCTAAATCCGTAGAGGGGATGTATATTATTTAAGAGACTATAGTGCAAAGAATGAAATATCATCCCTTGGGTTGTGTAGATTGATGGGGAAGAGAGCCAGCCGGTTGGAATTGTTGTAGGAGTCATTTCACTATATTTTAGTGGCTATTTGCGCTGTCATAGTGGACTGTAGACACCCATAGGATCCTATCCATACTTTTGGGCTTATAGCCTGTTGGCAGCCATTTCACATTTTTATCCTATCCTTATAAGTTGCCTACACAAGTGTTCTGGAACCCTTGATTCTCATCGCAATCTTTTGAACAAAACGACATGATTATTTTGCGCATTCGCACACTTGCCTTTTGTTTTCATTTTCACGACTCCAAGCGTGAAAAGCTTGAGTTCGAAGTCATGTCGATAGCATTAAAATCATCACTGGATTCTTATGGTTACTCTTGTTTATATGGTCATTTCACCTATAACTCAATGACAGTCACACAGTTGGCAAGACACCAAGCCTTCACTCACTTTGCATTTTTGTTAATATGACTTCATTTTATAATTTTGTGATGCAATAGTATTCTAGTGATTGTGATTGAGTCCTTGATACAATGGTGGTTTGATGTTCTATTGTATTTGGTCAAATTCTTTGGTTTCATAACAAAGAATTAACAAAGAATTAACATTGTGATTAGACCCTCAGCGCAATGGTTTCATACAACGCATAATTTTTATGGTCAAATCTTTGGTGCTAAATTCAAAATATTGTTTTGTTTTAAATCATGCAAACACTATTGTTGTGCAAATATTTGGTTTGACTTATCATAGTTTTCAATAGTTGTTTGATTGGCATGTCATTTGCATTTCTTTTAACACACACCAATAGTGATTTGAATCACCATAGCGCCGTCGATTGTACATTTCGATATGAATGTTTTGCATGGGTTTGTTTCATTCCACCACCCCCACACACTTAGGCATTAATGCCTGCCTTGTATCTCGGGTTACCTCTATTGATATTGGGGAAACCTGTGAGCTTTAGGTTCTGCGTATACCCTGTCTAACCCCCTGTCTGTTTACCCTGCTCACTGTGTGTTTTCTCCCATGGCACTTGTAGTGCGCATAGAACCTAATGGCATCCAAACGCTCCTGCTATTTGACAATGCCCGTGAAGACCTGGAGAATAGTGGCTGGTTAGTTTTTATCCAAAAATTTGAGGGTTTCAACCTCGCAGTAGCCCAACAGTTTGCCCTCACGTTCGATGGATGCAGGGCCAAGGTTGGAGACATCCAACTTGAACTAGATGAATAATTCCTCAGTTCAGCCACGGGTTTACCAGCTAAAGGGCAGAGGTGGTTTAATAATTCAAATGTGGACAAGGTTCCGTGGTCGCTCCTGTTCACATCAAGGAAAATTTTCAGTTGTGATAGAGGTATGCCTGTCACTGCGCTTAAACCCAGGTGGCACGATTTATTAGCCATTGTTAAGCAATTCGTGACTTGCGAAGGTCGTTATGGTTTAGTGTTTCTTTACCATCTCAGGTTGCTTATGAATTTCATAGAATTCCCTCTGAATATGCCTCACTACCTCCTATGCAGTCTATACAAAATGTCAAAACGATTTAAGAGGGAGAAGGCTGATAACAGCCTTTTCCATCACTGCTTCATAACAATCGTTATCGTTTATCATTTAAGACTGAGTGGTGACTGTTGGCAAGCCTTCCTTTGAAGGAATGGCTTTGCCACTCATGAATGTGTTCAAATGGACAAGGTTTTGCTCACTAAAACCCTGGTTGGGACCATCGTGCCACCTCCTACCCTTCTACCCCCTGGCAAACCCTTGAACTGCCCCAACATTGACCTACCCGATACCATGGCCGACCCATGTGCTAAAGACAATACTAAGACCATCAAGAGGCCTGTAAGGAAGAAAGGAAAAGGCGATACTGGTGTCAATAGTAAGGGAAAGAAGAATGCACGATGGATATCTAGATGTGCTCGAAACAAGCCTAAACAAAGCATTGACCAGAAGCCTATTGTTTTGAGCGAGGACTCGGATTCTGAGATTGAACGTTTCTTGACTGAGGAATACCCTTATTCTCATGGCCTCTGTTCTGTGGAACCCTATGAATACGTTTCCAACCTCCCACCGTGCCTCAAGAATGACCCTAACTTCCCGGGAATTAAGATTGGTAGTGGAACCCCTGGTAGTTTGAAAGAACCCTCACCTGTAGTGACTCTGCCCGATCAACCATCGTGTACTCAATGCAATTCCTGTCTTGAATGTTACTACATGGATGTTCCTCTGTTGCAATCTAAAATTAAATCATTGGAGGAACGGGTTATTGTGTTGTCAAAGGAAAACGACAGGCTACAAGCCAACGAGAAGAAGCAAAATACCATGGGTTCTATCATCTTCAGAAATGTTGAGGCAACAACTGCCTTTGTCAACTCAAAGTTATCCTGGCCGAATCATTTTCCTACAGCCCAGGTATGTTATCTCAACATCGATTTTTGAATGATTTGGTTTGAATTAGCATAGCCGATTGTGTTCACTCCGAATTAGTTCTGTTTGTTTGAATAGATTCAAAAACAATTCTGTTTACTTCAAATTACCAGGAATGATTTCGTTTTTGTATTTGAATTAGTACAAAAGATTTTGTTTTGAATTAGCATAAACTATTTCATTTGCGTTGATTCATTTGCTAAAATCAAATATAGCTATGTTTTGACTGAACCGATTTAACACGATTTTATTGTTCTTGAATTAGTGTAAACGATTGAATTGGTTATGAGTTAGTTTGATTTAGTTCTGTTTGGTTTGATTTAGAAACGATGTCGTATGCCTTGAATTAGCATAGTCGTTTTTGTATGCGTTGGATTAGTATCAAAGATTGGTTTGATGAATCGATTATAATCTGTTTCGATTGAAATTGATTCAAAAACTAATTTCATTGGTTTTGAATAGATTCAAAAATGATTATGTCTTCTTCGAATTGGTAATAAAAAGTTGTTTGACATATCGCATATATACCTGTTACCATTCGGTTAATTGAACATGATTTCGTTTGTTTCAAATTGGCACAAAAGATTTGGTTACTTCTAGAGTGAATGATTTGCTTTGTTTTGAATTAGTAATTAAGGGTTTGTTTAATAGGTCGAATGTATTTCTGTTATCATTTGGATTGATTTAAAACGATTTTGTTTGTAAATATGACCAGCTACAGAATTGTGAGATTCTGTAGCTAGTCATAAAATTTAGATTTTTGTTAATTTTACAAATAAAACATTATCTAAACTTGTTTATTCTTGTCCACCTACAGGTACATATGAATTTCAATGGGAAATTGGACATGTTGTGGCAGTTTAGAACATGTTTTTGTTATATAGTTTTGTTTTAAGTTGTTAGTCATAGGTAGAAATAGAGACTTGGGAGATTGTTCCCAGATTTTTTGTAAACAGTTTTTGATAATTTCCACAGGGATGTTTTACCCTGTGGCCTTTATATACTCATTAACTTTTGTAATGAACCCATCACTATTAAGAGAACAAAGACTATGGATTTATGATGATACAAACTCGAATGGAAGTGGATCTTTTGTAACAGCTTTAGCTTTCAATTTATCATACTTTCGTTCAAGTTTTGTGCATTTTAATTTGTGATCAAGTTATTGACTACTTTAGATATCAAGACTTGATACAGGTTGATGCGTTATAACTTAAATTCTGTCCATATCTGATGTATCTCATTTTTCGTACAACAATTACTTTGTTTCAATTTAATGAATAAAAGGTTTATCTTATTCATTAAATGAACTGTTTTGTACAATTCTTCGCACAGGGATTTATCTAAATGTGATGATTTGTAAACTTTAAGATTGTTGTCGTTTTATGTCTTGTTTGTTTTGTCATCTGTATTCAAAGAGCACTGTTGCTTCCTGTTTACAAGAAGCTTGTGGAAAATTTGGCGCGAGTTTCCTCCCATCAAACAACTAAATCAAGTACTATGCACGGGACAAATAGGAAGCGTTACTTCAGGTCAGTTTGTTATTTGTTATTTAATAGTTAATAAATTCGAGAATTCTCAGTAGTTTAGATAGATATATAGTTCAGTTTTACAGTTAGGATTATTATTTTAATTGCTCAGCTTAGATAGTTTTTATTTGATTCCTTTCTCATAAAAATTATAAAAAATAAAAAATAATAGCTTTGTTGTCATAGCACAGTTCACAAATGATTTTTGCAGGTTTTCAATTTAAAATCTGTAATCTGTAGATATTGCACATATATAATTGAGATTTAATTGTATTAATAGCTGAACGTTTAATAAGTAGAATTATTGTTTTATAGTATTAGTTAGTAAACTGTATATATAGTTTTCAATTTGTATATGGTTTGCTGTAGTTGCTTTTTTTTCACTTAGATTAGTTTCTTTAGTTTAGTTTTTCTTTTGTTTTCTTAGGACTTAGATCGGCCAATGTAGCCGCTAAACCCGTTGGGGTGGATCATTCCAAATGGCTTGGGTTATTTAGACAACCTTGGACCGGATCCACTCCTCCAGTTGACGAGCGTTCAATTTCTCCCGTCAACATAGCCCCAACTCGGGGGTGACTTGTTGCTGAGATAATTGGAGTAACATAGTCTATGATTGGGTGGAACATCCTTTGTCTATAGCTGATTGTGTAAATTGTTTCTTTAAAAGATAAGTGTTTTAATCAATCAGGAATTTATAGTTTTAATGCTATGATTGAATGTATTTACTTTGTATTTTGTATATATGAATGTTGGTGTGTGTGTTTAATTGTTGTTGTGCACATTTAAATCAGTTTCATTCATGAGTTTAAGAATTAATGATAATAACATGCTTGTATGTCATTTTGTGTATATTTCTGTATTTGAATCGATATGTTAGTTGGTTTGGTAGTAATGTGGCCTAGCCAGGGAGTTGGATATGTTATAAGCTGGTATCATAGATTAAAATATGAATATATGAGCCTTCCAGAAGACTCTAATTAATTAATTAATGGTATTAGAGAGACAATGAGTTGAGTAAAAGAAATTTTAAAAAATTCTATATGTGATAAATTTGGATTTTAGTGACATATGACCATAAGTGAGTCTAGGGTGTGTTACATTTTTTCAAACTCTTCAATCATCCATAACTCTGTTGTTCTTAATTTTGTAGGTATTTGAAAGATAAAAACTTTGCTAGAAAAATTATATTATGATGAGAGACCAATCAACGAATTGCATAAGGAAACTTTCATGGAACCCTTACACGAGTTACAATAGGTACAATCACTGGATCCCAAAAATTTTGGCATACCTTTCAAGCTTTGGGAGACATTGTTTTTTCCTATTTGTATTCCATGATTCTCATTGAGATCTAGGTACAAGATGAGAAAATATTTTCTTGCATAGTAAACTACTGATATATCCAGTTTAAATGGGCCTTAAAACCGATTAAAACTCTTATAATGTTTATTCCTTTGTGTGGATATGTGGTATAGTATTTTAGAGTAACCTATTTTAAAATAACTTATATTATTACAAAATTTTCTTCACTCTTTTACCTTGTTGTTTCATATTACTTATGAAGATTATAACAACATATAAACTTCATTGTACCATACTCATTAAATGATACAGATTTATGAGTGGAACAAAATGAAAACACAGATGTATAATATTAACACAGAGACAAAGTGAATAATAACAGAGATACAATAAAACTTGACTTATATTAAATAATAAATATGTTGAAACTGTAAAATGCAGACTGAAACAAGCTTGATAAATTGGTGGCAGCTTATCTCTGAGAACAGATGTGACAGCTACACTCATTCAAAAGAATATGAGTACAATGAGGCTCCAAAGGAATTTTTACATCAAACATGAATTCCAAAACCCTAGACATCCAATAACCTAACCCTAGGATATGAAGCGCCAAAAGTCATGTGGGCCCTGTTGGGGTAAGTTGGTACATCAACTTCCTAGGGTCGTAACTTTTGCATACGATCTTTGTTTTAGGCAAACGATAGCTCGTTGGAAAGGTCTATCCGATGAATACACATTATGACATCAAATTCTAACTCCTTCTATAGTGTTACCATGGTGGGCCCAAAAAACGTTATTTAGGGCCTCAAAATGGCCCTAGAAGTTTAGGACCCAGAAAGATAGAAAACAAACTTCCAAGATGGAAACTGAAATTGCCAAGATGAAATCTATATGTGAGCCAATTGGAATAGGTGGGTGGCCACTGATATCCACCTAGATCATTAAATTAACATTTACAATTATAAAAAAATGGTGATATACTCTGTAAAGAATATGTGTGAAAGAACCACTTGTATATCGAAACTATCACTAAAAAGTATGAAACAAATTCAATCATTGAAACCTAATGTAATATAATAACATTAAATAAAACATATATATGATTGTATGTTGTGCAGAAGAAGCACAAATGAAAACATATTCAATAACTAATATCAAAAGACAACAATCACACACACAAATACCATAATGAATTTATGTGGTTAAACCCTTCAAAAGGGAAATGTTTGCATGGAAATGATAATTGGTTTTCTTATTTTTTAATGGAGAATTAAAACAACCAAACTCGACTTACAACCATATCTCACACTCATCCCACACACTGCATTTTCCTCTACGAGCTTACATAGATAATAACATCTCTCTAGTAGTTACAGATAATGTGCACCTAACCAATTCTATTTTTATCTGATTTGATCAATTGAAGACAGAATAATAGGAGCCAGGAAATCCATCAATATCCTATCCATGGGAAATTGGTTGGCAACGTTTAAATAATCTCCACCTTGATAACAATTTACCTAATATATCGTGCCCAAATTTATTCATCACTTTTCCTGCAAGCCAAGAGAAGTCAGGAACCATCATAACTTCTCTAACAAAACTGGTTTCGTGAACATGTCTGCACATTTTTATTTTGTATGGAATTTTTCTAGAGCCACTCCACCTTCATCAATAACCTGTCTTACAAAATGGTATTTAATAGGAATATGCTTTTTCATACTATGATAAGTTGGATTTTTATCTAAATGAATAGCACTTTGAGTATCACAAAATAGTTTCACCTTGTCTTGCATCATTCCAAACTCACCCAAAAAACCTTTTAACCGAATTCCCTCCTTGCAAGCATGTAAGGAAACTATATATTCTTCCTCCGTAGTGGATAAAGAAACAATGTTTTGAATATTTGACATCCAAATAACTCGTTCTCCTGCAAGAGTAAAGACATATCCTGAAGTGGATCTTCTTTTGTCCAATTCACCTGCAAAATGTGAACTGACATAACCATAGACTAAATCATTGCAATCGTTATAGGTGATACAATAATTACTCATGCCCCTAAGTGTTATGATAGAAATCTATCTATGGCTAGGGTAAACCACAACAGACAGGTATGACTGTAGAAATCAACTCTTTCCCATAAACATGCTATATAAACCAATGTGAAAGCAAGATAAGAAAGGGGCCTACCTCGTCTGGATGTTTGATGATGTCAACCGTTGAACACTTTGACCCAAAGATTTATACTTGAAACAAGTTCTCAACAAACAAGAAAAGCAAGCATATAGTGATAATATAAAAGGTTATCACATTAGATAACATAATCCATTAATATACAAAACAAACATGCCCATGGATAATAACTCATATATTTTCAAGATATCAATTGGACAGGAAATGGGTATTTATATTAAGAAATGCTCAGGAGAAGTGAAAATATTATAGACTTCCGTGTTGGCATGGTTTAGAACCGAGAAGCCAAGTTCCTTCCAGCTGGGCCTCCACCACTTCAATCCTCCACCAAAGACAATCTCATAGAAGGGAGACAATGAGGTTCTCCATAAATAAGGGAAGAGCTTGGGGGTTCAACACTGTGTTCAGAATTAAAGGATAAAAGGATGCAGACTCAATATGAAGTAATAATTTCTCCAGAGTAACTTTTCTCTCAAATTTGAATTCTCTCTCCTTTTCCATAGCTCGGAATTGGCTTCTTTATAGCCTTCAAAATTCAACTGAAGGGCCGAGTCAGAACATTTCCAATATATGGAAGGCCAAGGATCAGAGATCTCTTGTCGTGACATGGAAACCCAACATTTAATTTTGATTTTTTGGCACAAATCACGATGTACATGGGCTATAGTTGATCAACCTGCATATACACTTGCTGTATAGGGTGCAAGATGCGTACAAGTGGAAAAAATTTATATTTTTGTCTCTAGATTTATCAATTAGGGAAAGTGAGTCTGCATAGGGAAATGGAGTAAGGCCCTCTCTAAAATATTGCATAGGGTGAGGAAAATCTTTCTCTAACACTAAGATACCAAAGAAACCATTTCACTATTTCCTAATGTTCTTTATTTGGGTTTTCCATGTATCTACTGACAACACCAAGTGCATGTGAAATATCTGGCCTAGTACTTACCATTGCATACACAAAACTTTCTATTGAATTAACATACAATACACAATACATATACTCCTTTTATTCATCATTACTAGGACATAAACTGGAAGAAAACTTGAAATGGGAAGCCAAAGGGATTTTTACTGGTTTCACATTATTCATACCAAATCTCATAAGTATTTTCTCCACATAATTCTATTGTGATAACCACAACTTACCATTTTTCCTGTCTCTATGTATCTCCATGCCCAGGGATTTTTTTGTTGCTCCTAGATCTTTCATATAAAATGTCCCAACCAACTAACCCTTTAACATGTTGATGTCAACCGTGTTTTTTCTTGCTACAAGCATATCGTCAACATATAACATGAAAATAATGAACATGCCATTTTCCAACTTTTTAAAGTAAAAAAAGTAGTCATACTCACTTCCTGTAAAATTGTGGCTCACCGTGAAGGAATCAAACTTCTTGTACCATTGCCTAGGAGACTTCCTCAGGCTATACAATGACTTCTCGAGTTTGCAAACAAACCTTTTATTGCATTCCTGGAAAAACACTTCTGGTTATTCCATATATATTTCCTCATCCAAATATCCATGTAAAAATGTTGTTTTAATATCTAGCTGCTCTAACTCAAGATCAAGTAAAGAAACTAGTGCTAACACAACACAAATTGAAACAAGCTTAACAACGGGTGAAAAAATTACATGGATATCAATACCTTCCTTCTGAGAATACCCTTTTTCTACTAGTCTTGCTTTGTAATTTTCAACTTTATCATTAACACCTTTCTTCAAATTGTAAACCCATTTGCAACCGACAAACTTCATGTCCTTTGGAATTTCTTCCAGGTCCCATGTTTCATTCCTCTTTAAGGCATCCATTTCTTCTTTCATTGCTACTTTCCATTTAGCACTTTCAAATACCTCTATTTCTTTGTGATAACAACTAGGTTCTCCATCATTAGAAATCAAAGAAACATACGTAGCATAATCATCATACCTCTTAGGAAAATTTATGACCTGTGTAGACCTTTGTAGAGATTGTTGTGGTGTTTATTCATTTTCTTGGAAATTTTATGTATCACATATTCTTCTACAGGAGCTTCTTCATGAACATCTTCATGATCCTTCTCTCCTGTAGATGATCGAGTCTCCAACTGAATTTGTTGAGTTTGTGGTACTTCTGTTTGTTTCACTTCAACATCTACATCTGATTTTATGAGTGAAAATTCATCCAATATGACATCTCTGTTAATGGTGATCTTGTGGGAAGTAGGATCCCACAATATAAATCCCTTAACTCCATCACCATACCCAACAAAGATAAACTTTTTAGATTTGGGATCTAGCTTAGAACACTGATGCTTTGGAATAAAAGCATAGGCCTCACAACAATTTTTTTTAAGATTTGAATAATCACAAGGGTGACCTGTCCATAACTCTTCTGGAATGTTACAGTCTATTGCAACTGATGGTGACCAATTTACCAAAGAACATGTTGTAAAAACTGCTTCTGCCCATAATTCATTCTATAACTTGGCATTACTGAGCATGCTCCCTGCTCTCTCTAGAAGAGTCATATTCATGCATTCAACAACGTCGTTTTTCTAAGGAGTATGAACAATGGTTTTATGCCTTCCGACTCCAACATCCTTGCAATAATTTTCAAATTCCTTAGATGTGAACTCACTTCCATTATTTGTTCTCAAACATTTGATTGACTTGCTAGTGCTCTTTTCAACCAAAGCTCTAAATTGCTTGAATGCATTAAATACATCAACTTTTATTTTCAGTAAATAGATCCACACCTTTCTAGAGTAATCATCTATAAATGTTACAAAATATGACGATCCTCCAAAAGAAACGTTAGGAGATGGTCCCCAAACATCTGAATGGATATAATCAAGGACAACTTTATCAATATGTCTTCTTATTTTAAAATTCTATCTACTCTGTTTTCCATAAATGCAATGCACAGAAATGCAAATTCATATATTTTAAGCTTGGAAGTAACTTACGATCTACTAGTACCTTAAGCCCTTTCTCTCTCATATGACCCAAACGTTGATGCCATAAATGAGTAGAGTCATTTTCATCTTCAGATGCTACTATTGCTTGATTTGATTAAGTTCTTCCTTCTAGCTCATAAAGATTCTCGATCTTTTTAGCCTTCATGACCAGTGAGATGCCTTTGGACACCTTTTGTACTCCACCTTGAACTGTACATTTATAACCACCATAATCTAGAGCTCCCAAAGATATTAATTTTTTTCTAAGTTTGGGTACATGCCTCACATATGTTAGTTCCATCATACATTTTAACCCTGATACTACCAATCCCAATAATTTTACAAGAAATATCATTTCCCATAAAAACAACATTGTCATCTATAAATTGGTAAGTTGAGAACCAATTTCGATGAAAACACATATGATTGGATGCACCAGAATCTATTAACCCATCTTGATGATGGTGTTTAAAATTACATGTAGATAATACCTCATAAGTCATACCTGAACTTGTTTCAGCTGAATTGGCTTCCTTTGCTTCCTTCGTGGAGTCCTCTTTGGACACTTGTTGTATTTTCCAACAATCCGTTTTTAGATGCCCTCATTTGCCACGATATCAACATTTTAGTTTACCTTTCTTGTCTTTTGACTTAGATCTTGATGTACCTCTCTGATTCTGCCATCTTTCTTTGGATTGACCTCTATCCACCATTGCTTCCAATGTTGAGGTTTCTTGACTAGATTTTCTCCTTATCTCCTCAGACAACGAGGCTCCCACAACAATATCATAATCAATGGCGTATGTTGTGCTAAACCACATAGATGTGACTAAATGATCCCAAGATTCAGGGAATGAACACAATAGGATAACTTCTTTGTCCTCATTGTATTTTACTTCCATACTAGATAATTGACAAATTAGAGTATTGAAAACGTTTAAATGATCGACAATTTTTCTACCTTCTTTCATCTGTAAGCTATACAACTTCCTCTTCAAGAAGATTTTTTTCGTCAAGGACTTTGTCATATAAAGACTTTCCATCTTGCTCCATAAGCCTGTTGTTATCTCCTCTCCAATGATGTTAAACAAAACTTCATCTGCGAGACACAGACGAATGGTACTGCGAGCTCTTGCATCTAAATCTTTGCAATCCTCATCTATCATGTTTGTCGATTTCTTTGTCTTTCCCACCAACACCTTTTGCAATCCTTGATGTACGAGTAGATCCCCCATCTTGACCTTCCATAGCTGAAAGTTATTTTTGTCATTGAATTTCTCCACCTCAAACTTCGAACTCTATACTTCATTAGCACAGACTGCCCAAAAAAATCTACAACTTATAAAATCAAGCCTTTTAAAAAATGAAAAAATTAATATATTTCAAGGTTGAGCTAAAACTTATTGGTTAAAAGGTTTAAGTGAAAAAATATTTAATATATTTATAAAAACGTTAAAACCTTTTACTAAAACATCCACCTCACTTTTATTAGTACATCCTCCACAAACTTAACTAAAGACAATATTAAAAGTCATTGCACATATCTTGTGTATACGACAGTTGCCATGAAAACTGGTTATCGCTCCCCCTGCTAGTCTTAAAGGGCGATGATCTCCATCCCTTGAACATGGCTCAGGGAGCGATAGGCTAACAAATATCGCCCCTGCAAATGAATGGTCTTCCAGCACGCGGCACCCAGATCTTCACGCGTAGGTTTCAGTGGAAACTCGCCTTCACGTCAAGAAATTTGTTGTTCTTTTTTTCTTTAGCATGTCAGATCTCACCGACTCCGCTCAGCTGCTCTGATATCACTTGTGCAGCAGAAGCATAAATGCAAACAGATTCAATAGCAAATAACACAAGAAAACATTTAAGCACAAAGAAAACAACGAATTTAAGTGGTAAAACTTTTCAAAAGGATAATATTCTTAACACATTTTTTTTTTTTGGCCATTTCGATTCGAATAAATTATATTTAGTTATCCATTTTTATGGATTAAATTTTATTTTAACTTGTTAGATTTTATTTTTAAATATTAAAAAATAAATAAAAAATTTGATTTTTTATTCTTATAAAACAAACTATACACATCTAATCTATAATGAATCATAAAATGTATTTTAAAAATTCTAATAAATATACTTATAGTATAAGATTATTTAAAAATAAATTTTCTTTTCTCTTTCTATCTCTCAAACATATATATCTCTTTTTTCTTAGAAATAACTCTAATAAAATTTTGGTTCTTCCCTTAATATAAAGATTATTATTGATTTAGCTTGTATGGAAATGCATTGAACTAGTCCTCAAGACTTAATGACATCTCTATGTATGTGTGAACTAATCCTCAAGACTTAATGATATTTCTATGTATGTGTGAAGAAAACCCTTATTAGCATAGGAAGAAGTCCAACATTAACACACAAAGGAGTAAAATAACTCAAGATGAGAAGATAATGATGGCCACAAGTCTCACTAAGGCACCACTACCACATAACTATGATATTCCTCTTTAAGCTTGACTTGTGGACATAAAGAAACTAAGGTACTATAATAAGACTACCTAGCAACATTACCACATAAGAATGATAATCCTTGTTAAGCTTGACTTGTGGACATAAAGAATGTAAGTGGTATAATAAGACAACCTTTGAGACCATACATTGACCATTGAATGTGGTGACAAATAATCACTCAATGTTGGAGAACGTAAATATTACATTCTAACACTCCCTTTAATATTTGCTTGGAAAAAATGAGGTAAAAAATGATGAAATAAACATTACAATTGCATCTCTCTTTAAAGATTATTTAGGATAGAAAATATAATGATAACTAATGATAACAACAACTTAACATTGAACAATATGCACACATGATATTAATAAAAAGTTTTTGAGAAATCAAAATTTCTTCCTATGAACCTCTTTGAAACTTCCAAAACAATTAAAGGTTCCACAAATGAGGTTATACAAATGATCCATAAACTACATGGATATTTCATTGGAATAGTTCGTCACAACATATCTTAGAATTTTTTCAAACTCTTTGCATTGCTTACTTAAGATTAAGATTTAATATTACTAGCTTAGCATTCAAAATGTTAAAATAAGATGAGACTAAAATAGAATAAGCTAAAACAACTACCACATCATCCATAAAATGAGCACAATATGTACATTGGGAAACTCCATATGAGGTTACTATAGGGTCTTCCCCTTCCTTTTTCCTACTCTGGTATCCCACTCCTTTGCTTTGTTCAAGAAGAGAAGAACAATCCATACACCAAGAATGAAACCCCTTCCTTTCCTAGTAGCCTAGTGTTTAACATGTCCTCATAGTCATCTAATGTTAAGGTTAGAGTTTTTCCATGCATTAACTCCCAATTAAGGTTAGGGTTTTAGGCCCCCTAGAATCTTCTTGAAAGTCCACAAGTTTCTAGCTCTAGATGTGTGAGTAATAGGTGTAGACATGGCATCCACTTTGTACCATGGTGGTCAAAAACATAAGTCAACTTGTAGTAGGAATAAATTCCTCATACAAACTCCTATTGACATGATCTTTGTATCATTGGAAAGCTATTGATGTTTAAGAAGAATATTGAGAGGCTAGGGACCAAGGCCACACTTTTTTTGACCCTAAATCACCAAAATAAGACTTGTCCTCCAAAATGGGCCCTAGAAGCCAATAGCTTCAATTTTCCACTCAACAAGTAACAAGATATATAAAAAAATTATCTAGAGATTCATTTTAGATAATTCCTTCCCATTTTGGGCGTCTTTTGGTCCCCACAATCCTAGTGTACCATTTGGCCTTGCCTAGAAGTTATCCTTACAACCCAACCTACTAGTGCTCATGTTGCCACATCTAGTGGTTCTCGAATTCCTCTGCAAAATTGTCTCCTTTACTAACATGGAATTTATGGAGTTTCCAATTTTCCACATTTTCTATTAAGTAAATGTGCATATATGAAGGTAGAGTGAATCTATGAGATTTATCACTTACCTTATCCAACACTTCAAGTTAATTTATTTAAGTTAGTTGATTTATAGTTAGAAAAAAAAAAATTTGAGCCAAGAAGCTACAACCCATCCAGTATGGAGGAGATTATATATATATATATATATATATATATATAACTCCATATTAAAGAACACATAAATTACACATATCCATCATATTGAAGTAAACTAGTGTAAATCCATCTTAACCCATCTTAACTCATATTAACCATAGATTTGTCAAGAGTTGGGAGGGATTAAATCTCTTGAGGTGCAAATTTCTTTTAGACTGTAGAACTTGAGGAAATGTTTGCACCTCTAGAAATTTGATACCTCTCAACACTTGATACATATAGGGTTAAGATGGATCTAAGCTTGTCTTACTATGATTTTCATTAATAATTAAATCTAGTATTTTTAGTAGAAACTAATGACGTTATCTAACTATTCTACGAAATGTTTTTTTTTGCTGGAATCCGAGGACATAAATATGCACGCAATCACTATTTGTTTTTTTTGTTGTTGTTTAAAATCCAGTTTTGAATGTAGAAATGGATTCAACATGCTGAAAAACCCTTGGGGCACTCAGATTATACAAAAAAATCATTCAAATATGCACATCTAACAACTTCTTGTTGGATTTTGGGCAAAGATCCAAAAATCGCTAGAAAAGAGTTTAGAATACCAAATTAGTCACTTAACTACTAAATTAGTCACTTATTAAAATAGTATAACCAACTTAAATCCATCTTACCTTCCATAAGTTGGGAGTGACAATATTAATGATATGAATAACAAACTTCAACCATTGACATGGAGAAGATGTTGATTCATATCCACTCAAATATAGATGAATTAAATGTTATACATATCCACATCCATAAAGTGAGTATTATTAATTTTTTTATTTAAATATTTTTTTATTTAAATATTTTTTTAAATAATATTTACTATATAGAAAAGTGGGAGGGGTTCCCATGCAACTACATGGTTAAAATTTAGTTATTGTAACTATTACTAATTACTAATTAATATTAGTATTCTTTATTCTCTAAATTTAATATTAATTTTTATTATTTTTATTAATGGTTTTGTAGAAGCTTGAAGCCTTTTGTCATTTGTGAGAATTGAACTTGGGTGGGAAGGATAACACTTCAATAATGGCACTAAACCTAATTAACTATTTGTGGTACTATTACCATTATTATTATTAAATACATTTTTTCTTATTCTTTGGAGCAACAATATCCAACTACTAGTAACCTCCCATCCACCATCTTTCTTCAAATTATGCATATGCTTGATGATTTCGATAGGAAATATGCAGAGCAATAACACAAAGATTATAACTTTATTATCTTGACAACAAAGTTCGCTTATCTCTTCTAGAGGGAAACTTCCAACACAAGAGAGCTTGAGTATAAATGATTTCACAAGACAATATTTTCAATTCTCTCTAACCCTATATATACTATTTCTATCTCATTAAAACATTCTAGAGGAAGAACTTTATAAGTGTAACCTTCTAGTAAATCTTCCATGTTCAAATTATTATATAGGCCTTATTTACTAATGACAACTTTTATTACATAACAAAACACATGTCTTCCCCCTTAAGAACAACCTTGTCATCAAGGCTTGAGATGTGAAATTGCTACATATGATTGGTTGACTCCCATGTAACATCCTCAGAGTTATGTAGTTGTGTATCCTTCCATTATACTAAAACTCTGAGTTATGTGCTCATGAGTAATAATATATATTTTTTAAATTTTAATGTTATAATTTATGTTCATGGAAATCATTATATAAAATGTTGTAACATTATGGCATAGTATTAATGTAATATTATTAATTTTATTCATTAATAATAATTAAAGTTGTGTATTAAATTTGTTCATATAAATATATGATATTGATTATTTCATGATATTTTTGTGTATTCAAGTGTTACTCACATTAATAAAATTAATATGTCCATATACTGGATAGGTATATAATTAACACATACTATAAAAAAAAAACATTAGTAATGCATTAAATATAGACTTATCTAAATATATAAACACAATAATATTATTAATATAATTGTTGTTAGTGATATATTTATTTTAAATGAAAATTAAATCAATAAAATGAATTATAATGTTTAATTCTTTATGTAAATGTATAAACCAATAAAAGTTGTTATAATATTTAATTATTTATAGCAAATGTATAAAATAATAGTTAGAATAACTACTTTTAAAATAAGTTTTATTCTTATAAATATTTAACATTATATGCATATTAATATTAATATTAATATAATTTCATTAATAATTAATTTGTGTAATAAAATTTTTTCATATAAATATATGATATTGATTATTTTATGATATTTTTGTGTATTCAAGTGTTACTCACATTAATAAAATTAATATGTTCATATGATAAGTATATAATTAACACATACTATAAAAAAACATTAGTAATGTATTAAATATAGACTTATTTAAATATATAAACACAATAATATTATTAATATAATTGTTGTTAGTGATATATTCATTTTAAATGAACCTTAAAATAATAAAAAATATTATAATGTTTAATTTTTTATGTAAATATATAAACCAATAAAATTGTTATAATGTTTAATTATTTATGTAAATGTATAAAATAGTATTTAGAATAACTACTCTTAAAATAAATTTTATTATTATAATTTTTTTAATCTTTAATATGACCATAACTACTCTTATGTGGAAGCGGGCCGTCGACTCGAACAACTGGAGTCAGATATCACCATTACCAATATCGGGTTCGCTCAGGAATTGGACAAGCTGAACCAAGAGCTAAAGAGCCCCTATGGACTTTGATGAGCGAATGGAGGAGAGTGGAGGCCAAATGGCCAATCTCATGATACTTGGAACAATGAAGATCAAAGTAATCGAAATTTACGTACTGCAGCAAACTCCAGTGATTAAATGGTAGCCATGGCTCTAAATAGAAATTTAGTTTGTTTCTAGGTTTCTGGCAGCTGTAGGCAGCTCTGTTTTAAGGTTAAAAGTCCCAAGGATCCATGGGCAAATTGTAATCTGAACCAGTGGCTCTGCCACATCTTTAATATAATACCCTCTTGGTTTTGTAAAAAAAATATGACCATATAATTAACATATACTATTTAAAAAAACATTATTAATGTATTAAATGGGTTATCTAAATATACAAACACAATAATATTATTAATATAATTGTTTCTAGTATTGTCTATTCATTTAAGTGAACCTTAAAACGGATGGTATGTTATCTTGTTTAGTGCTATGTAAATGTAAAATGAGTATTTATAATAACTATTTCTAAAATAAATGTTACTATTATTAATTTTTTAATCTTTCACCTTATTTCATATTAGTTATGAAAGTTGTAACAATATAAAAACTTCATTGTATCATATTCATTAATGTTTATCATCATTTAAAAAACGGATAAAATAAATTATATTATACTGTTTAATTTTTTATGTAAATGTATAAAATAGTATTTATAATAACTATTTCTAAAATAAATGTTACTATTATTAATTTTTTAATCTTTCACCTTATTTCATATTAGTTATGAAAGTTGTAACAATATAAAAACTTCATTGTATCATATTCATTAATGTTTACCATCATCATAAAAAAACAAAAAAAAACAAAAAACATGATATATATACTATGTAAATGAATATGTATGAAAAAACCACACGCAGTATTGTTTGAGTGTTATTTGTGTGGACGCAAAATAACAACTATGCATATCAAAGCTCAAAGCTATGACTAACCAGTGTGAAACAACCACAATCAGTGAAACAAAATGTAATATAATAACATTAAATAAAATGTGAGTGATGCTTCAATTTTTTTTAATTACAAAATGTAATATAATAATATTAAATAACATGTAAAATGTAAGAATTTTTTTTTTAAAACAAAAAAAAAAAAATTTTAAAAATTTTAAACTTTTTGAAATGTAAACATCTCTAACCAAACATATAAAAATTATTTTTATATTTTTATAATTAGGGCAATAAACATGTATACAGAACATATAAAAAACATCACTTCCATGAAGCCATATGCCTCTCAATTCATATACCAAGCATATACTTCCATGAAGCCATATGCCTGTCAATTCATATACCAAGCATATAATTTGGAAGTGGGTTTTCAGATTTTTTGTTTTTAAATTTTCGATCAATCAAAAATTTTGATTGTTTTTTATAGTATAAATGAGACAAAACTTATAGAATAAAGTTATAGAACTTTGATTCATACAAAACTCAAGTACTTCTGAAAATTTTGCACAAATTCAAATATTTAAAAAAAAAATTCTATTTTTTTTTTTTTTTTTTTTTTTTTTCTTGAAAAAAAAAAAGTAAAATCCTATTAAACCGTGGGATAGCACAATTGGTTAGACTTGCGCACACTCTTCCAGTTTGAGAAGAGATCACTAGTTCGAAACCTGTATCCCTTGGGGCTGCGAAGCTTTATCACCCCCATATCAGCCACTATGTGGAAAATATCTAGGATGAATTTCCAACGCGGAATCTCCAACATGGAAAAAAAGGTTCCACCGATCCAATTAAGAATTTGCCATTACATATGAAGTAGGCCACGCTAAAATCACATGCTGCACAGAACAAAACAAGGAAGAAGACAACTGTATTGGGCGTCAGCGTCACAACTCTTTTGTACACGCTATCTTCTCTCTTTGGATACGCGGCCTTCGGCAACACCGCAGCGCCCCTGGGAATCTTTTGACTGCTTTTGGATTCTACAATTCCTTTTGGCTCCTTGACTTCGTGAATGCATGCCTTGTCGTTCACGTTGTCGGTGAGTATCGAGTAAGAATCCACCACTTTTATATCTCAAATGTTTCAAGCGAATCCAAAATCTTTTATATCTCAAATGTTTCAAGCGAATCCAAAATTGACTTCAAATTTCAAGATCGATCGGCGGAAAATAAATTTTCATTATACTTGCAGGTATTTGTTCAACAACTGTTTTCCTTCATCCACGAATGGTGCCCCACAGGTGGCCAAAAAGTCAATTTATCCTCCATTATTACAATCTTAACATCCCTGGATATGGACTGTAGAAGGCCAACCTTTTTAGATTGGTGTGGAGTACATGCTTTGTGATTTCAACGATCCTCATTTCCACGTTTGTGTGGTTCTTCAACGATATGGTACTTATTTTGGGATCCATTTTGGATCATTTTTCTCATTTTGGGATTTATTTTGGTTTCTAAAAGATTTTAGATTTTATTGAATGAGGTAGAAGAAATTTTTCATGTACCTTTTCCATAGTGTATTATTTGGTATTTCCTAGAAGTTATCCTTTCAACACAAGGACACAACGTGCCTTTCATGTTTAGTGGTTCCAAAATTCTTGTTCAAAATTGTCTCTGATGCTTTCATGTTGAGTGGTTCTAGAATTCTTCTTCAAAATTGTTTTCTCTATTAACTCTATTTGATCTTTTTTATGCTAAGTCCTCTATACTAGGTAAGACTTAACTTTTAATTACTTGGTCTAACCGAAAAGGTTTATAAAATTTCAAATTTTAAACATTTGAGTAAATGTGTATATATATATGAAAGGAGAGTGAATCTATCAAAATTATCACCTATCTTCTCTATCACTTTAAGTTAATTAATGGTTAAAAAAATATTTGTTGTGACTATTATTTTCATTAATAATTAAATCTAATATTTTTTAATAGAAACTAATAGCTAGTAAGTTACAGCGTATGTATATTTTACTTTACCAGTCAAATAGTTGGGCAGAATGGGGTCCCTTGTTCCACAAACAAGGAGGTCTCATACACCAATTTGGTGTGCTGGCTTGACCGTGACCTTAAAAATAGATTATTATTATTATTATAATAATAATTATTATTTTTATTTTGTAAAATTTATTGATATAATTTTATATAATTATCATTTTAATTTATAGATTTTACTATCATACTTATTAACATAAGTATTGAAATTATGATACTTGATATTTATGCTTATTATTACTTGTAATACTTATGGTTATTATTACTTATGATAATTATTATTTTAATTTATTGGAATTAGTATTGAAATTGTTACTATCACTTGTATTGTTTATGGTTATTATTATTTATTATAATGGTTATTTAATTTGCAATTATTATTTAATTTGTTGGATTTATTATTGGTGATATTCTTTATGATTATTATTATTGAATATTATTAAAAATAACTTTTATTATTATTGATAATAATGTAAAAAGACTAACTTTGAATTAATTTTAGTTATTGTAACTATTATGAGTGAATTGTTTATTTTTGTTTTTAATTATTAATTAATATTATTATTTTTATTCTCTAAATTTAATAGTAATTGTTATTATTTTTACTAATATTATTAGTGGTATTATTTTTTTCTTTTTCCATGCTTTCCCAAGGAAAATCATGGCCCTTCCCCTCATTCCCACCTCATTCTAAGCATGGCACCCACGGTATACTAGGTTTTGTAGAAGCTTGAAGTTTTTTTTCAACAGTGCACTCATTTAAGAGCTCAAGAGCTCAACTCAACATGTTATTTGTCTTAATTGAACTTGGGTAGGGAAGATAACACTCCTCTCCTCAATCACTCAGGTTAAACCGATTGACTATTTGTTGTACTATTACCATTGTTTTTTTTTTTTTAAAGTAAAAAAGGATAGGACCTGTTATATTATCATTATCCAGTTACAATGACTGTTTACGAAGCTAGCTGTCCCGCCTAAACAGGAAACCGAGACAGCTGGGCATCCTGTACCATGTGTTTCCCAGTAAACAAAATTAACAGAGTTCTGTCCTGCCCGAAGGAAACCAGGACTGCCAACCATCAAGTTTAAACTGTATGCCATAAACTAATTACAAAATAACTAAAATCTAACTGGGCCAAAGCCTGGTTCTGAAACAAAAAAAGAAAATTTCTAACCAAGAACATCATTGAACCTCTTAGCCTGTGTGCTCATCCTCATCCCCGTGCTTTCGCCATCCTGCTGGAAACGCGTAGGCCTGCGCACACGTTGGGCATTGTCGTTTTGGAAGAGTTCCAGAATGAGCCGCGAACATCATGTCGAGCCGTTGATCAATTCGGGCGATGCGAAAGACTTGGTCGTCCAATAGACTCCTCAGATAGAAGATGAGAGCGAGGTACCCCCAGTTGGTGAAGAGTTGTTGGTCCTGCCAATGGCTGTCGACGAAGGCTGGGGGAATAGGTCCTGTTGCTCCCTCACTTGCATGCGCTGGTTGGTTGGAAAGCTAGGTCACTGCCTCCATAGGTGCACCAGGGGGTGAGTCTATGTTTCCTTGGGTGCAGGACGGGGTCTCTTCTTCTACATAACAAGTGGTGAAATTCTTCGCTGGGCTATTGACTCTGGGACCAAGTGGATTTCCCGAAGGCGGAAGCTTGTCGCCTGAGCCGAAATCTGTGGGTGGATTCCAATTGTCCGGGACTGTAAACAGAGGGAGCTTGGGATAGCTCTGCATGGCGTCTTCCAAGGTAATCTCTTCCACGTATGCCATTGGAGGCATTCATGGTTTCTTATGCCTTCGGAGGGACGCCATGGTTAACGCCTACTCAAATTTCTTCTGTCTCTGGCGTCGAGATTCGGTCGTGTACCAAGCGGCGCCCCTGCGCGGCTTACCTCTTGCTTTGCGCATGGTGGAGACTCTGGAGATGACAAGGGTTCCTTGCGCATGGAAGGCTCTGCTCCAGAACTTCAACGAGACCCCAAACTGCTGCTCCGGTGGAATTAACTCTGCATTCGATGCTGCGATGGGTGAATGTTGTTCTGTTCTTTCAAGGTGGGTGATAAGGAGGAGGACAACCGTGACCGCCATAGCCATTAAGGCTTGTTGTTGAGTGCGCTGGTGCACTGTACCGATCACTTGCACGAAGGGGCTCATCGTCTGGGTGTGGCTGCGCAAATTCATACTCGGTTAATGACTGAAGGGATGGTCGCCAGTGGATGCATTAATGTTGCATCCCGACGTTGTCCTGCGTGGCTCCGATTTACGACGTGGCACCCCATTTGGGGGGTTGTACTATTACCATTGTTATTATTATTAAACAATTTGTTTATTATTTTTTGGAGCGACAAGATCCAACTACTACTAACCTCCCATCCACCATCTTTATTCAAATTATGTAGATGCTTGATGATTTCAATGGCTTCTTTAAGTGCACATTTAGAATAATTATCAATTTTTGCAAGTACCCTTATGTTCTCAAGACAAATGTTGTGTTTATTATTCCGGGAGTGCTTAGGGAGAGAAAATTTGTGGACACAATCAAGATGAATGTCATCCTCATGTTCTTTATTCCACAATTGAAAAGATTGAACAATATCAATTGGGCCTTTGAATGATTTCATCATTCCTCTAATGGTATTCATAGGTTTGAAAGTGGTAATGATGCTTTTTTTTCTAATAATTTTGGCAATGTCATCCAAAAGGCATGGCTTATAAGAAAATGCCCCTCAAGGAGTAGAAAATGTAGTCTTGTACTATTTTTTGGATGATTGTAGCCATAGAATAAATCCATGAAAGAGAATATCTCGTGACCTGTACAATTATCAATAATATATTTTATGAAAGAAATAGGGTAATTATCTTTGGCATAGGCCCTGTTAAGATCTTGGACATCAATACAAATGAAAATGGTGCCTTGATTCTTGTTAACAAGGACTAGATAAGATACCTAAGAAGTCTGGGTGATCAAATATATGAAACAAGATTGGTGAAGCTTGTCAATTTTGGATTGAATGGCTGGAAGCTTGGAAAGATGAATAGGCCTTTAATTTTTTTTTAGAATTCTGCTTTGGGGAAAATCCCCCTAGTTAGGGTCTAATGTCTAGGTAGAGCAATGACTCCTTAAAAGACGAAAATTGAACTATTCTTTCCCAATTTCACAAACCCTAATGATTGATTTTAAATAAGGGAAACAAGAAAAAGATGAAGAATGACACCTTACATCCTTTCGTTTGTAGTAGATCCCCTTTATTTGCTGTTGGCTCCTAAGTTGCAGATCTCCTCCCAAAGTTGACCTGAAACAACATAGAAATCAAACTACAAGAGCATATATGCAATCCTTATAAACATAAACATGTACCAACTTTCATGAAATAAGTTATAAACATTCAAAATTATTCACAAGAACATAGACACATGAATTGGGAAAGGAAAGTCTCTTTTATTGATATCATATAAGGAA
>SNQJ01S0035624.1:146051-160999 GCA_010110895.2 Picea sitchensis | reverse complement strand
ATAGTTATTTTTACAGAATAGGGGAAATAGGGTGTTACAATTCCCTCCCCCTTAAAGGAACATAGTCCTCGATGTTCTATCTATCAATAGGATGTGTATGTACAGAAGTAAACAAAATCGGATATGCCTGTTTCATGGCATCTTCCATTTCCCACATAGCCTCATCTGGGCCAAAATGTTTCCACTGCACCTTGACCTGTGCATTGGTTCGGTTCCTGAGTGGGGTTTCCTTTATGTCCAGTATGCATTGAGGTTCTGGAAGGAATTCTCCCTCCGGTTCCACCTGGATCACAAACCAGTCAATTACATGATTAGAATCGTGTACATATTTCTTCAATAATGAAACATGGAAAACATTATGTGCTTTTACTGTGGAAGGAAGTGCTAGCCTATAGGCTACAGGTCCTACTCTATCTAGAACTTCAAAGGGTCCACAATACCGAGGTGCCAACTCGGCACAAGTTCCCATTTTCAGGGAACTCTTCCTGGGCCTAACTCAGAGATATACGTGGTCTCCCGCCTTGAACTCTCTTGGAGTTCTCTTTCGATCGACGTAACTTTTCTGTCAGTTCTGAGCGACCTTTAGATTTTGTTTTATCTAAATCACTTGTTGTTCCATTTCCTTCAACATGTCGGGTCCAATAGTAACTCTGTTTACGGGATTACTCCAACTGACTGGAGTGTTACACGGCCTACCATAGAGGACTTCGAAAGGACTCGTCTTCAGAGATTCTTGGTAGCCGTTGTTGTAGGCGAATTCCACCAATGGCAGGTAATCTTCCCACTTTTTGGGTTGATGCATTACATGCATCCTTAGCATGTCTTCTAATATTTGGCTCACTCTTTCCGTCTGTCCATCGGTTTGAGGATGATAGGTTGTGCTAAACAATAACTTGGTCTCCAGACCAACCATTAGGGATTTCCAAAAGCTGGAAGTAAATTTTGTGTCTCTATCAGACACGATCTCTTTAGGCATACCATGCAGTCTGAATATCTCCTTCATGAACACATTGGCGATGTCTATTGCCTTGCAAGTCAACTTGATGGGAATAAAATGAGTGGACTTGCTCAATTTATCCACCACTACCATGATGGCATCATTATGTTTGGTCGAGGTTGGTAATCTGGTGATAAAATCCATGGAGATGGTTTCCCATTTCCATTCTGGGATTGGTAGAGGTTGTAATAATTCTGCTGGGTGTCGGTGTTTTGCTTTAACCTGTTGGCATTCTATGCATTTGGCTAGGTACTCAACTATGTCTTTGTTCAATCTAGGCCAATAGAATTGTTTCCTGGTGGTCGTGATCATCTTCTAGTATCCTGGATGACCAGTATAGGGTCTTTTATGTAGTTCATCCATTATGAACCTCTTCAAGTCATCACAATCTGGAATATACAATCTGTTTTTGTAAGTGAGCAGACCTCCTTCTATCATCTGGTAGCCTTCATATTTTATCTCTGTGGGTTCTTGCTCCAGGTACGAGGTCATGGTCTGGAAGAATGTGTTTGTTTCTTGTGCATTCCTGACTCTTTCCTTGACATCCATCTCACAGGTGCTTATCGCTGCCAGGTGAATTGTTTTCATACTTCTGCTAAGGGCATTGGCCACCTTATTTTCCTTTCCTTTAATATGTTTGATTTAAAAATCAAACTCGCTAAGGAGGGCCATCCACCTAGCTTGTCCGGCATTGAGCTTTGGTTGGTCAAACAGATATCGCAATCCACAGTGGTCTGTCATAAGTACAAATTTCCTTCCTAGGAGGTAATGCCTCCACATTTTTAAGGCGTGCACTATGGAGGCCAGCTCTTGATCATGGGTCACATAGTTGACTTTGTGCTCATTCAATTTTTGGGGTTCATAGCAGACCACACTTCCTCCTTGCATAAGGACTCCTCCGAGCCCTTCCTTACAGGCATCTGTGCACACGAGGAAGTCAGCTTCGGGATCGGCGATCTTCAACACGGGTGCGTGGGTCAGTAGATGTTTCAGGGTTTGAAATCTTTCTTCACATTTTTGTGTCCACGTGAATTTAGTCCCCTTCTTCTGGAGGGCAGTGATTGCACATCCAATCTTGGATAATCCTTTTATAAATCTCCTATAGTATCCTGCTAAGCCCATAAAGGATCTGATATCCGAAACGTCCTTTGGGGTAGGCCATTCCATGATAGACCTAATCTTGTCAAGGTCCATTGCTACTCCTTCTTCAGATAGGACATGGCCCAAGTAATGTATTTGCTTCTGGAAGAAGTCACACTTGTTGAATTTGGCATAGAGTTTATGTCTTCTTAGCACTTGAAGTACAAGCCTAAGGTGTTCCTCATGTTCCTCTCTATTCTTGGAGTAAATTAATATATCGTCAATAAAAACCAGTACAAATTTGTCTAGGAATTTGCTAAGCACATTGCTCATCAAGCATATAAAAGTGGCAGGGGCATTGGTTAATCTGAATGGTACTACCACAAACTCATAGTGACCATATCTCGTCTTGAAGGCAGTTTTGTAGATGTCTTCACCCTTGATTCGGACTTGATGGTATCCAGATCTCAAGTCAATCTTTAAGAAGATGGAATCACCTCCCAATTGATCGAACAGGTCATCAATCCTGGGTAAGGGGTACTTGTTCTTTATGGTTACCTTATTGAGTTGTCTATAATCTACACATAGTCGAAGGGTACCATCTTTCTTTTTCAAAAATAGGATCGGTTCTCCCCATGGAGACACGTTGGGCCGGATATAGCCTTTGTCCATCATTTCTCTCAATTGTAATTTAAGCTCAACTAGCTTAGGTGTGCTCATCCTGTAGGGTGTCCTAGACACTGGCACCGCTCCTGGTGCAAGTTCTATCGAGAAGTCAATGTCCCTTCTCGGAGGTAGGCCCAGTACCTCTTCCGAAAATACATCTCTATATTCTCTTAATGTGGGGTGGTCTTCGAGGTTTGGTTTGTTATCTTCAATTGATTTCAACACCTGTATTGCATATAGTGGACATCCCTTTCTACAATACTTTCTCATTTGAAGAGCTGATATATATCTCACCGAGACAGGTTTCTGGATCCCTTGAAGGGTTATCCTTCTTCCTTCTTCACTTACACATTCTAAGGTTTTATGGTAACAGTCTAGTCTAGCTTTATGTGTGGCTAGCCAGTCCATACCAATCAACAGGTCATACGATCCTAGGGGTAATATGTTAAAGGTTGCTTGGGTGGGGAATTCACCCATAATGAATTAGCAAGCTGGTATGACATCTGCTACCTTTCTTTTGGTGCCAGTGGCTAACTGTTCCAACCATGGCTTGGTGTGTTTATGTGGCTACAGTTTACACTTATCAACAGCCTTAGGGGCTATATAACTCAAATTTGAACCAGGGTCAATCAGAATAGACACTAGATGGTTGGTGATCATACCTTCTATTTCCACCACTAAAGCTTGGTGGTCAGCTTGGTTGTTATCCAAGGCTGCATAAATTTGCGGCACACTCCTGGCCACATCATTGACGATGGAAGCTTCTTGAACGTTGTAAATTCTCTGGTTATTCTGTTGTCAGTGCGGGCAGTCCCTCAGTAGATGTTCTTCTCCACAACCCCAACATTTCAAAGGTTCTCTCTTTGGGTTATCAGTCTTTCTTGGGGCAGATCCAGAAGGTTTATTTCCACCCAAGGAGGGGAAGTTCCGCTGGTGTACACTTCGGGCTAGGAAGCTCATCCTTGAGTTCTTTTTATAGTTTTTAAATCTTGGGGATTTAAACCCCTTTTTCTGGAATCCCAAACTATTCTTCTGCTTCCAGACTTCGCGAGGTTCTATCCGATGCCCGATCTATTCATGACAATATCTTGCCTTTTGGATAGTGTCTTCTAGAGTCTTTGGCTCGTCAAACTCGATCCTGTTCTGATCCTTAGGGAGTCCATTGATGAATCGTTGCACCTTTTCCTTTTCTTCTTTTATATAGGGTACGTACCTCAGCAACTCGAGGAATCTACTGACATATTATTCTATGGTGAGTTTCCCCAGCTTGAGTTCATAGAATTATTTAGTCTTTTCGTCAAAATACTTTTCCGACAGATACTTCTTCCTGAAGTATTTCTCAAACCGTTCCCAAGACAGGCCCTCTTCGTGAATCCCTTTTACATTCTTAAGGTCTTCCCACCAAATGGAAGCCTTTCCATTCAAGTTGAAGGTGGCCACTTGGGCCTTCAAGTTTTCTGAGAAGTCATGGACTCTGAAATACTTCTTTAGTCCAAGCAGCCAGGCCTCCACTTCCTCTCCCTTCTTTATGTCACCGTCGAAGGAGGGTGGTTTGGCCTTCTTGAATTCTTCGAGATTCTGACTCTTGGAAAGTTTACGCTTCTTCCGTTTTCTTCAGGAATAAGAACTAGTTCTGCTGCTAGAAGATCCCTCCGAGTCACCAGCTTCCTTTCCAGAGGAATCATCCAATGCTTGTCCCCTATCTCTGGGGTGGACCTTTCTCAAGGTTCTCTTCTCAGTGTAGCCGCTTAAATGACCACATTTCTGTATCTCAGGTGGACTTCGAATTTTCTTTGTTTGTCGTCGGTCCGTGTGACTGGTGTCAGGTTCATGCTACAATTGTTTTTGAATGTCAGATAAACTGCAGTAAGACTGCATTAATTTCCATTTGCTTCTCTTTCTCTTATATCATCCTCTAGTTGTCGGCCTTGCAGCTTTGTAGTTCGACCATGAGGCTCCTCACAGTCTCAGCTAGATCTGGAGGGGTCCCTACCACCCTCCTTTCGTCAGACTCTTCGTCTCTATTGTGGGAGCCTTCCCCCACCTCGTGGTGAGTCACCATTCTATGCATCTGTAGTTTCCCATGGTTGATCGTCCGCTTGTGTGCAAAAGAAAAACGCTTGTTGTTAGTCAATATTTATATTCATTCGTAACCAGTGCATAATTCATATTTTTCACATGCATACACACAATAGGAGTTTTCATTCTTAACTTCGACTTTTGATTAAGGGGGTTAAGATAGAGGGTTACTCCTTTTAAGAGTACCTTGAATGGAGTCTCTGCGCAACTCGTTCATGATCCCAAGCAGGCCAAGTGTTGTAACCATGCTCTGATACCAATTTGTAACAGACCCACAATGGCATAATAGATTTATCGCCTTTTTCTCTTTCCTTTTTCTCGAGGGAAATAATCCTCGAGTTCCTACGGGGTCCTAGCGCAGGCTAGTCCTTCCTGTCGGGGCCTTCCCTAAGCCAATCCGTTGGTTCTTTCATTGAAAACCCATCTTGTACAACTCAAGTAACAAGTGCGGGCTTCACCTCCATGTTATCATTGGTTATGACCCCAGCCAAGCCAAGAGGCGCCTTTCGCACTTCGTGACTCAGTGATGCATGAGGGTCAAGTCTTTCGACTCTTCAAACCCAAAAACTCGAAATCCTACCTTTGGGTGAGATCAACGGCTGCGAATCTCTCCCCTAATCTTATGGTCCTAGCCGTATCGGGAGTTCGAAAAGAAAGGGGGTCGATTTCTTCGACTCTTCAAACCCCGAACCCTGAACCTTATTCACACTAAGCCGATTCGGAGTTTTGCACTCCGGGGCTTCACGACTTGCAAAGACGAGGGTTATCACTCTATGGTTTCCCAGGTGCCGAAACGTCGAAAAGATGAAACCTATTCATACTAAGACGATTCGGAGTTTCGCATTCTGGAACTTCGCGACTTGCGAAGATGAGGGGTCATGACCTTTGGTCTTCCGGGTGTCGAAACGCTGAAATGCCGAAAACTGTTCCCGCTAAGCTACTTCAGGGTTTCGCACACCAGGGCTTCATGACTTGCGAAGATGAGGAGTCCTGCCCTTTGGTCTTCCAGGTGCCGAAACTCCAAAATGCCAAAAACTATTCCCGCTAAGCTACTTTGGGGTTTCGCACACCGAGGCTTTGCGACTTGCGAAGACGAGGGGTCCTGCCCTTTGGTCTTTCAGGTGCCGAAACGTAGAAATGCCAAAAAGTATTCCCGCTAAGTTGCTTCAGGGTTTCGCACAGCAGGGCTTCATGACTTGCGAAGACGAGGGATCCTGCCCTTTGGTCTTCTGGGTGTCGAAATGCCAAAAACTATTCCCGCTAAGTTGCTTCAGAGTTTCGCACACCGGGGCTTCTTGACTTGCAAAGATGAGGGGTCCTGCCCTTTGGTATTCCGGGTGCCGAAATGCCAAAAACTATTACCGCTAAGTTGCTTCGGGGTTTCGCACACTAGGGATTTGCAACTTGCGAAGACGAGGGGTCCTGCCCTTTGGTCTTCTGGGTGTCGAAACACTAAAATGTTGAAGTCTCTTCATGCTAAACCGATGGTCCAGATCACTACTGGATCAATGACCACGATCACGTCGCGATTTCACGAATCGTTAGCTTGTGCAATCCTACCCGTTGACCATTCCAAGTCGCGGGTTAGCGAAATGCTACCCAACTGCCACGCGTCCTGTGTCGATGGGTGGTTTTGAATTACTTCGCGACTTTCAGGATGTTTCCAAGTCCACCCTCCGGCCTATGTAAAGGTTAAGGTTGACAAGCAATAGAGCTCCGACAAATCCTCCCGAGGATTCCTGGGTAAATTATCCCTAGGTTTGGTGATCTGACTAAAGCCTTCCTAAATCGCCAAGCTATATACTTTACGGTAGGGGTAAGGTAAACTCGTGGGCTTACTATCATAGTATCCCTTTTCAGGGACTTACTTCGACTCGGGAGTGCGAGGAAACTTCCCAGGAGAAGTGCCTTTGGGAAATTAAGCCAATGCATAGCACGAGCTAGGTAGATGGGGTCGTTCTCTAGGGCACGGACTCGTATCCTGAACCTATTCATTCTATTCCTAGACCGAATATGGTCATATAAGTACAAGTATGCATCCATTGTTTCCAAATCAAAACACAGGAAAACACTTCCATACAGAAAACATTCATGAGCGTATAAACATGAGCATACATTCAGTTCGAAATATAAGACATAACACTTATCAGGAAACACCAGTCATGTTACGACTACTGAGAGGGGTGCTTGTTTCCACCCAACTGTAGGCTCAATGAATCCAGATGGATTTACCATTAGCCACCCCCGAGCTAGACCACGATGCTTGGAGATTTAGTCTCCTATTTCTAGCTCAACAGAAGTCTGGAACGAAGGTTTTTCTTTCTCCTCCACTATTCGGGACTCTCTGTCTCTCCAGAGTTCCTTCCGTCTTATTCCTCTATGATCCCTGTCGCGTGCGCTCTCCCCCCTCACACTTCCTTTCTTGCCTTATTCTGCAAGGTTGCGTGTGGCGTGAATTTCCCCGTCCGTGGTCAGGTCTGAGGGCTTCTATGGATGGGCGGTTCACCCCCATCCCCTCATTAACTCATGAGGAGCCTCCCCACCTACCAGCCTGGTGAGTAATTCATTCCAGGGTTAGAGAGTCGCTTTGGTATTTGAGCTAGTAAAGACCAATATGGTATTGGTTCGGTGGAAGTTAACACCACCATTCCAAGTTCCTTCCACCACCTTTCATTATCCATCGTGGTCTCCTTCAGCACATCCCCCTCCCAGCAATCATGCAACACATATTCATAACATTATTTACATTCATCGACCCTTTATACAAAGGTCTGTCAAATCAAATGTTCACATGTTTGAGTTTGCCATAGTTCTTGGCCAATATAGTTATTTTTACAGACTGGGGGAAATAAGGTGTTACACCCATCAAGGCCTTTTGAACATGACCCAATGGGCAAAATTGTTTTTTCAATGCATATGTAAATTCATACCATGAAGGAAGGAGTTTACCATTATGTTTGTTACCTTTCTGAAGTTTGTTCTCCCACCATACAAGGGTTGTTCCTTCCAGTCAAAGTGAAGCATACTGAATCTTTGCCTCTTCCTCTTTGATATGTTGTACACGACAATAAACTTCGATCTGTCTAATCCAATTATTTAACTTATCTGCATTAGCTTCTCCATTAAACATGGGCAAATTAAACTTGACATATAATTTCAATAATGGATTTTTCAAAGCATTATGATGAAAAATAGAAGAATGAGAATGAGAGGAAGAAGAAGAAGAGCTTGAACTTGAAGATAGAGATGGAGGCTAAGGAGGGTATCCTCCAATTCCTTGGTCTTCTACAGCATCATCCTCTGCTTTAGATTTCTTCTTCTTTTCCTTCTTTGCCACTCAATTCTCATAATTTGCAAACAATTTTTCTACTATATCTGACATTCAGTAGAAATCCTTGTGAAAATTCTTCTCATACTCTGTACGAAGTTATTCATCTCCCATTTTCCTTCCTCGAGTTGCACGTCCAATATCTAGGTTGAAATTCTCAATTTTCCCTTCACTTGGTTTGAGCTTGGCCCTAGTAAGCATTCACACTCACAATTCAAGTCAAAGAACACCGCTCTAATACCAACATGATCCGGGATCTTTTATTCAATGACCATTACATGAATTGCATTAAAGAGCATAAATAAAGCTTATGTGCAATATAAACAAAGAAGGCACAAATATGGAGAAATTATGAGAAATGAAACAAGAACACAAAGCTTGATAACAGAGTTCGTCCCAAGAATGGACTAAGTCTCTGGGCCCACTTCAAAGTGGAGAGGTCTTTCTATTATCTCAAAAAAAATTGGCATAAATACATGGATATACCTAAAAATTGAAAATGGCCTGAAGATCCAATGTCTTGATGCAAAATATGATTGTACCGATGGACTCATGGCGAGAAAACATGAAAAAATGATTGTTCATACGTCAAACTCTGTCACTTCTCATCCCAGGGCCCCCTGGGCTCTTCGCCTTATAATGTGTGCCACACAGTCTGCAGTAAATCTCTCGTACCTGCATAAAATTATGTGTCATCGTACGAAATTAGGCATGGACCCTGGAGCATAGCAAAATACTGAGTTTAAATTAAAATTTCACATGCATTCATTTCAATGGGAATGTTGGCCTGACTGGTTGCCAATGGTTAATTAAAATTGTTTGTTATGGGAGGTCTAGGGGTCAAACCCTACAGACCCCCATTTTGGATTCAGTTGTAAGAACAATATATATATATATATATATATGGAATATTATTCTGATGAAACCTCCCGCCAGATTGGAACTTGGCACTAACTTTATAACCCTACCACTTGTGATATGACTGGTTCACAGACTTTCAGTCGAATATTTTGGGATGTGGCCACCGAGGTGTAGGTCGTCAGCCAGTCCGGTGGCCAAACATATATTTTTTCAAACTTTCGATCTTCAACCCTCATTGGGCATCCATGGGGTGCCATGTGGCACCCGGTGATTGACCCACATGGAACCTTGCCATTTGATGCCCCTTAATTAGTCATCCTACCACTTAGGTGCCACTTGTCATGTTGTAAGGAGGCCATGTGGTGGCCCATGGGTGGTTCCATGTGTCACCTCGTTATTGGCCCATTGTGCCACCGAAAATGCCAAATCAACATGACACATGGCAGCCTCTCGTGCTACCACATCAGCATGACATCATCTTTGTACGATCAACTGATGGCATCATCTGTACGGATGTTGATGTTAGCAGGTTGACTTTGACTAGGTTGACCGTAACTTTGACCAGCCATATCTTCTTCATTTGGACTCTGTGTGAGGTGCCATTTGTGTCGTTGGAAAGATCTTGACAATCTCTTCCACTTGGTGTCATTTTTGCTAAGATTTGAGGACTTTGAATTTTTGGTCTTTTAGATCCTCCTAGATCAATCCCAAAACTCATTTGGTCTTCTTCCTCTTCCTTTGTTTCCTCTACCATCACTATTTATGCTGAAGAAACTCATCTATAGTTTGAAAAGTAGATTTAGAGTATGTACACAATAGCTAGTATTCATCAAATACTATTTACATAACATAATTTAGTATAGATTTGTGCAACAACAAACAAACATGCAAGCAACCATGGTCATAGAGAAAAATCATTCATAATATCAACTCTCTCCTTCAATCCTTTCTATCATTTTATACAACCAACATTATTTAAGAACATGGGAGTGAAAATGTATTTTGGGAAGATGAGGGAATTTGTAATGAGGGAAAAATGCAATAGTGAAAGGGAAGTATAATGATACATGTTCATAAATAATTAACATATAAACACCTATGAAAACCAATTATCCTTCAACAATATTTTAATCCTTGCCTCACTGAATACCTATCACTGCTAAATATATCCATTTAGAATGAATCAAGGGGAAGAATTGTGAATTAAATTAAAATTGAAATTGGAGATGGGAATAACTATGAAAAGTAAAAACATGAGGGGAATTGGCCCTGATTAAAATTGAACTTTCAACCATGTCACAACATCATCTTGCTTACATTTTCATCATATTTCAACCATTAAATCCTATTTTCCTTTTAATATCTAACTCACATAGGAACTTTAAGAATTTTTATATAACACGAGGGGGAATAAATGATTTATGAAAGTGATAAATGAATTTGGGAATAAGGGAATGACTATGAAAAGTGAAAAGATGAGGGGAATTGGCCCTGTACAAATACAATTTGTATAACTGATAAATTCATTTTGTAATTAAAAATCATTTCATTACTTCGAATCCAAACAATTTTCTTCCAAAATTTGAGTTGATGCCAAATTATTTCCCCTAGAAAAATGTATTAGTCGGACTAAGCACAAACAAAAATGTGATTATTATTAACTCAGCATGCCATCACCAATAGAAATCAATAATCAACAACCTGGACTAATTGTATAGTGAAATTTGAAGTGATTAATTTTTCAAATTTTTTTCAAAATCAACACACACCAATCTTGTACCTTAACACAATCTTTTTGTAATGAATTTCCAAACTGAAGTACTATAAAAAAAAATTGAGTGTAACAAAATTTTAATGTATACCCAATTCCTTTTCCAAACAATCCATTTATGATTCAAACAAATGATGATCATTTTGCACGAAGGCATAATATCAAATGTACCACACAATAACCACTTCCAAAAGATTTCACACATCTCTTCTATTTGAAACTGAATTGAAACTACTCATCATCAAGATTGGAAAGCATTTAGAGTTTCAACAACAAAAAACCATATAAATTTCAACAACTATAATGAGTGTAGAGGCTAGGATTATGAAAACAGGAAATCCAAACTTTTCCTTTTCAAATGATTCGAAACAGTCTGCATATATTTCCTTTGAATTGATCCTGACCAGAGACTTGAATTTTTGGAATAAAATACTTTGGATACAAAGGAGGTTCGAAACCAGTAGGTCAACTCAAGGTAGAGGGCATAAACCTGTAAAGAAATCCCAAAATATAACATATTTTGCAGCAAGGTAGAGAAGTCATTTATAAGCGAAATAGCAATGGAGCTCAATAACCAACAATATTTAAACTAGGTTGAAATAACTAGAGAAATAACGGCTTCGACGTGAAGGCAAGAATAATGAATACTACCAAAGTTTTTTTTGTAAATAAAAAGATTATATTACCTCATAATGCCATCACAATAGTACATATCTGGACAAAGACTAAAGATCAACCACCTATTCCGCCAAACAGATGGAAACCAACACAGGTGGTTGCGAGACTTGATGTCTGGACAAGAGAAAAAAAAGCTACCACGTGTTCTGCCAAACAGATGGAAACCAGAACATGCAGTTGAGAATCTTGAGATCTGAATAGTCTGAGTGATTCATGCCTCCATGAACAAAAATGCCAAATTCCTACAATGATTTTGACAATTACAATGCATAATAACATAAAAAGAAACACATCAGAATTAGTCAGTGGATGAACTCGGATTTTCTTTGTCGCCATGATTGTGCCCAGTGGGAGCGAAGACAAACGGTTGTGCATAGGCCGAACATCTTATTTGGTCTGGCGCACCTGAGAGAGAATCAAACAACAATTCTAGGTGGTTGTTGAGCAAGGTGTTCCTCTGAAGCTGCCCTTGCATATCCCGGTGCATATCAAAAATGAGGACCAAGTGATCTGGTGAGAGGCGACAGGTGGAGCTCGGTCCCTGTTCTAGAGTAGTGGAAGGAGGAGGGTGGCCTTCAAGAGGGATATTCTCTTCATGGCGCACCTCCAACGAGACTTTTTTTTCAATTATGCAAGTGTCCAAATCCAAAGAAGCTACAGCACCAGGGGTAGAGCAACCAGTAAGGGGAGGTGAGTCGTGGGGGTTAGGAACCATGTACATGAGGGAAATGTTGAGCACTCAACACACCCTAAAAAATAAATTGAATTTTTTCTCTTTTTGGGTACCACTTGTTTTTTTTTTCTTCTTTCTGATTTGAGTCCATTATGTAGGGATCATTAAGTTTTGTTTCCATGTCTCATCATTGATCACGTTAAGATTTATTTAGACCTATCAAATTGAAACCTTTTTTCTCTAAAAAGAACCTGGCATTTTAACTAAGAATTCACAGCTAAAATTATGCCCACGTACCTATTTTGTTAAGTGCCTGAATAAATATGAAGATAAATCTCAAAATAAACCCACAATATCAACAAGAAAAACTCAAACCATTCACCATAATATGAACACAAGATGTATACAAAACCCTTGAGGTAGGGTAACACTATATATTAATCCTTATGGAAGGATAAAACTCATCAAGCAATCCTTGCTTGTACAATCACAATAGTCTTCACTATGTTTCATTACATTGCTTACACTTCTTTATATAGCTCTCTCTATCTCCTAGGAACCTTCTAGAGAGTCTTCTCACATTTATTACATTTAACTACCATAGTGGGCCTTTATTAATATAGTGGACCTAGTCCACCTTACATTGAATTCCCACATGTTCATATATTAAATGACTTCCACTAATAATACATAACCACATTCCCATTGGGTACCTCCCTAGGTACCCCATATTACCTCCATAGGTATACTACATTCCATCCCCCTTCACATGTTTCATCCTCGAAACATGAGAAGAAACCATACAATATGATCAGCTAAGCAATGTAGTCAACTAGTACCAAGTACTACCATCCATCCATCCTAATGGAAGTCGAACATGATGTCCATCTACTGCCTTGACACCTTGATCTTGCTCTGCATCATGTCAGGGTTTCCATGGGATTGTTTCTATAGCCTGAGCTCCTCTCATAGTGTCGGTAGTCCTCCATGCACCTCTTGATCAATTTCCTGTCTAGCGCCCTGTTGGTGCATAAATGTGTTGATGCGTACATCCTTGCCTTGATGACTGTTGTGTCTCTATATGATGTGGATGGAGATATACAACAACTGTAGGAATTTGTTCTTTTTTCTTCAAATCTGCAACACTTTCTGCCTTTGAGTCAATGACCACCTTAGCTTCCTGATTATTTCCTTCATGTAGTTTTTCTTCATCTTCTTCTGTAGACTCTACATCTGATTCATCTTCAAACTCGGCAATAACTTCTTTGCTAGCCTCCATGAGCCCATCTTTCTTACTAGGAGACACATCCTGCAATGTGATTTTCTTTTTCTTGTACCACAACTTCAAAAACTTCTTTTGTACATTAATATTAATGGTACCCATTGATTCTATCCAAGGATATCCCAAAACAATATCCACTTCATCCATATCCATAACATAAAAATCTGAATGCAACACATACTTATCCATAATAACTTTCAAATCTTTAAAAATTTGAACATTTTTACCCTCAACCTGTGTGCTTTGGATATTCTCGGCAAGAATTTGCAATATATTAACCAACTGAACATTGATAAAAATTTGTTGGCAACTAGGGTTAATAGAAACAATGACATTTTCTTTGTGAATACAACCATGAACCTGTAATATAGATTTGCCACCTGAAAATAAACTGTTGTTTCTCCCTTTAGCAGCATGAGAGCATTTATCTAAAAGAAATTTTTCAAGTGCTTCATCAGAAAGTGTCATCAATTGGCTATACCTATGTGATTGTCACCAAATGGCTGCATCATCTTTTAAATAACACAATACCCAATGTTTCCAATCCTCTTTCGAAAATGACTTCAAGTATTTTATGAATTCTTAAATATTAGGGCCATCATCTTGCCCAGTAAAAAACATCTTTCTTGGGATAAATCTTGAACAAAAACTAGGATTAAAAATAACTTACTGCATAAAATCACGTCTTTTTCCAGAAAAAAAACCCTGAAAAACTACTGAATTTAAAATGCTCATAACTTCACTTCCTGGACTCCATTTCAGTTGATTTGTTTTTAAAATTGGGTATTTTTCCGAGAGAAATTCAAATATCCAATTTGTTTGGCCAAATTCTACATAGAAAGTTTCATATCTGAATATGAAGTGCGCCGCCCTTTTTTTCCCCCTAGAAAAAATATGCCAAAAAGAGCCAAAAAATTCTCCCCTTCTTTGGCCAAGGAAAGTTCTTTGATACCACTTGTTAAGTCCCTAAATAAATTTAAAGATAAATCTCAAAATAAACCCACAATATCAACAAGAAAAACTCAAACCATTCACCATAATATGAACACAAGATGTAGACAAAACCATTGAGGAAGGGTAACACCATATATTAATCCTTATGGAAGGATAAAAGTCCTCAAGCAATCGTTGCTTGTACAATCACAATATTCTTCACTATGTTTCCTTACATTGGTTGCACTTCTTTATATAGCTCTCTCTATCTACTAGGAACCTTCTAGAGAGTCTTCTCACATTTATTACATTTAACTACCATAGTGGGCCTTTATTAATATAGTGGACTTAGTCCACCTTACATTGAATTCCCACATTCTCATATATTAAATGACTTCCACTAATAATACATAACCACATTCCCATTGGGTACTGTTATCGCACGGTTTGTAGGAAAGGTCTAAAGAGCTTGAGTCAGGGCTAGTAATCGGCGTAACAGGAGCTTCCCCACCCACTGTCACCTCGATGGGGGGCTCTTTCTATTTAGGAGGGCTAGTCCAAGGGAGACGTCCCTAGGCAATCTGGGTTAATGAAAGGCTA
>SNQJ01S0035624.1:117645-128373 GCA_010110895.2 Picea sitchensis | reverse complement strand
GAGATGCAAAACCAAAGCAAGGAACAAGTAGTGGGAATGCTAAGAAGGTATCAACATCTTTACTCCAAGAACATTTTAAAGTTTACATTGGATAACTTCGATGTACAGACAGGTTAAAACTCCTTTGGTTTTTGTTTTTGTTAATTCTTTGTTACAGAAAATCCACAGCGTTCTCTAGAGGTGTCTCCAAGTACCGCGGAGTTACCAGGTTTATGTGAAAACCATAAAAAACTATATAATTATATTTGTTGCAATCGATTTCATATTCAATGTAGTATCTAAAACTCTTGTTCATGTTTGGTTCCCATGTCATTTTATATTGATCCTGAATTTGATTGTTCACCTGCAAAGGCTTAAAGGAAAATGGCAAGCGCGCATAGGAAGAGTTGCTGAAAACAAAGATCTGTATTTGGGAAGTTTCGGTAAGTTTCTTTTGGTTTCAATCTATATGTGATGTCGAATATATCCTCATTTTGGATTGTGATTTGGAAATGTTTCGAGTAAATGAGCGCTATGGGTATTGGCTTTGACAGATACAGAAGAAGAGGCAGCCAAGGCTTATGATGCTGCAACCTTAAAATACAGGGGACGCAACGCCGTCACAAATTTTGATATCAAGAACTATGACGTAGGTATGATCCAGTCTGCAGAATCGTCTCAGCTCAGAATAGATCAACCAAAGCAAATGGATGTCACCAGTTCCGACAATTCGGACACTTTGCTCTCCGTAGTGGTGGATCAGCATCCAACGGGCCAAGAAAACTCTCAAGAAAACTCTCAAATTTTATTTCAGCCGCCAATGAATCGATCTTTTATTTCTCACCTGCCAAATCAGACTATGCCCTCAAGCTCACCAAATCAGACTATGCCCTCAAGCTCAACTAGTGAAATCGGAGAAAACATACTTCCGCTGCAGAGTAATGGCGTTATGTACTGGGTAGACCCCTTTACAGGTGCACCATATTGCATGCCCCCAATGGTGGTAATACCAGTACCTGTTTATGATTATCAATCCGGTGCACCTAGAATAGTCCACATGACAGTACCTCTTTAGGATTACCACCATCTCGCTCCCCAATAGTCCACATGACAGTACTTGTTTATGATTACCACCCTCCCACTCCCCATGTTCCAGATGCGAAGTGATGCAAGTGTTGTTTCAAAAGCTAGATATAAATTGTGGTTGTCAAAATGAATTAGGTGACATTGTTCCTCAAGTGATAATGACTTCCATGAGCAGTAGATTGATCAAATTGGAAGTGATGTAAGTATTTTTTCAAAAGCTAGATATAAATTGTGGTTGTCAAAATAAATTAGTTGACAATGTTCGTTATGTGACAATGAATTCTATGAGCAGTAGATTGATCAATTGAGCAATAACTTGTGTATTTGCTTAACTGATCTTATCGGGATTTGCTTGAGCACTTTTATTACGTCCAAGGGATTTGCTTGAGCACTTTTATTACGTCCAAGGGATTTGCTTGAGCAATTTTATTAAGTTGAAAGGTGTACATTTATTGATCATGGGTACATTTAATAGGTTTTTAGTGTTTAATCAGTATTGTATGGACAAGATTAAATATTGATAGAATATTCTTAGTAGTCTCAATAAATCAATGGTTGTGATTTCAACCATAAATTTTCTCACTATTATAAATACATCAGTTTACATATTTATTTTTTTATTTTTACTTATTCATATTTAAAATTTACTATACTGGCTAGCTGATTGCCACATCGAGTGATTAGGGTTTCATTTTCTAGACCAACCTAAATCTTTGGCCTTCACCAACCATTTTCTTGACACAATGCCTCCTTCCAGCCAACTCCTTCCATCCATCTCTGAGCCTTTTCTCTTTCCAGACGGTTCAGGTTTTGAAAGCCGTCTGTGGCTGTGCTAGTTGTCATACAGCTGTCCATATTTATCTCCTGAATCGACAAAATATTCATAATTTTATAGTACATTGTGTTTATGTCATGTTGCATTTGCGGGTATATTGCTTAGAAGTATAGAAAATTTAATCAGCTGTGCTAATTCTTCATCATATTTGTGCATTTTTTCTATTTTTTTGAGTGCAACCATGTCAGTTCTGTGTAAATTTAAGGATAATGCATATCCGGGTGTTCATTATTTGGGCCTATGAATAAGTTAGTGAGATTTTTCGGACTGTACATTTATGTTTTGATTCCTGATCATTGACTAAGTTAGTCGAATTTTCCAAGTTCTAAAGCTACGAAAGAACAATGATATGTGAATCCTACGTCAATAGCCACCCTCACTCAATTAAACCTCCATCTCATCAAGTGAAGAAGAGTAAAGAAGACACGCTAAATCCTGGTATGCTATGACACTAGGAGCCTATGAAATTCTCTTAGCTTTCGAACTTTGATGTTAAAAAGTCAAACATAAAGCCGTTGGAATCCTACTCAATGGATTCCCTCACGTCTGAGTAAAGTGAGTAAAGTGCAGACGAGACTGAATTAAGACAGGGTAAATCTTAGTATGCTATAACAAGTTATAGGAGCCTATCAGTTGTCTTAACTTTCGGACATTGTCCTTCAAAAATTAAACATCTGGTACTCTTAAACCCCTTATGATTTGAGCCATAGCATACCGAGATGAGAAATAGCCCATTCTAGGTCTTTCATCTGAAAACATCAAACATCAGGCACCCTTAAACCACTTATTGGAGGCATTTTTAATCTACTCACTTTTAGTTGTGCGAAGCATTTGAATGTAACCACCTTTTTAGCTTCATGAATTTTTTTTATCAATCTACTTTTCATTATTACTATTACTATTTATCAAATCAATTTTAAGATATTTGATTTATAAAATTAAATTAACGGTTTTGATATAATTTGTGATATTTATATTTTGATTTTTCTTCAAAATTAGAATTTCTTCTTTTATTAAATTATTAAATTATGAAAATTTGTTTTTATAATTGTAATATTTCTTTTAATTTTTATTTAGAATAAAAATATAATTTCAATTTTATAACATTTTTTTCCAAAATACTTTAACTTTTCAAAAAAAAAATTAACCTCAATATGACTTCAAATTTTCATTTTATATTTGTTATTTTTTTTCTTGACAATAATGAAAAGTATTGATTTTATTACAATTGTTTTGAAAAATTAATTTAACTTCTTTTTAAATATGAGATTGAAAGGGAAAGTAATTCTCATATTATATTTTACTAGTCTCACTTATTTTTTTCATATTTTGTTTTACTAATCCCACTTATTTTATAAACTCTTTTTTTATTTTAGATATAGTTTAAATTATTTCTTTTCTATTTGAAAATAATAAAAAGGATTTCAATTTTTTGTTTTTCAACTTTTGTTTATTTATCTTTAACAACGTAGAGAATTTTGATCTTCCAATTTAAGATTAATGGTTAATTGGTATACTTCAATATGATTTCATTTTCTTTTTAAATTATCATAATTCTTTCAAGTACACAGTATCTCAAAGATAAATATCCTCCATTATATTACAACGATTTAACCAAAACAATGTATTTTTAAGGCAAATGCACCTTGTATGACATTTATGAAAGTTTGAAGTAATGATAGGAATTCTCTTCGTATTCATGTAATTACCTTGTTCTCATAAATAAAGGACCTTATCATAATTTTTTTTAATAAAGGACCTTATCATAATTTTTTTTTGGAGAAGAATATGAACCTTAAGAAAAAAGATGAGATGAGATAAAATATATAGCTATTAATTTTGAAATTGTTTAGTAAAAGACTTTTTTAAATTCCATACATATATGTCAAGTTCAATTTTAAAGGAGAGTATATATATAATCTTTGATTAATGTAAATAGTAAATGTATAACTAAATTAATTATTTATTTTAAATAGTTTTCAGATTTGTTGTATATAACATAACAATTGAAAAAAAATATGTTTCAACTTAAACAACCAAAATAGTAAAATAAATTATCCTTTTGGTTGAACTAAATATTATTATAGTATAATTAAATTCTTTCAAACAAATCTTACCATAATATGAATACTATGAATAATTAGAAGTAACAGGTTGAATGAGAGTTTTAATATGAATACTATGAATAACTGGAAGTAATAGGTTGAATGTGAGTTCTAATATTTGTAATTGTAAATAAAAATTGTGTTTAATTGTTTTAAGCTTTTGTTTTATTATTTAAATTGTATTTTTGAATGTAGAAATTGATTGTACATGTTGAAAATTTTATATAATATTTGGATTGTATAAATTTAATCACATAAATCTACAAATTTAACAATATTTTCAAGAATACGGACAAATATATCCAAAAAATACCCTGAAAAGATAAAAACTATTTAAACTAGAAGCAACCAAAATATATACTTTCAATATTGAGAAATAGCTTTTTTAAATTCAGTAATTTTTGTCTTCATATACTTTCAATATTGAGAAGTAACTTTTTTTAAATTTAGTAATTTTTGTCCTCATTACTGATTGATCTATTGAATTATGATAAGTTTTCCAAGAATAAATTATATTTGATAACCCGCCAATATATTTTCTCAATATAAATAAAAACACACTTTCAATACTGGGAGGTAGTTTGTTGTTTTTTAGACTCGGTAATTTATGTCTTCATTAGTGATTGCAATATTGAATTATGATAAATTTCCCCGGTATAAATTATATTTGATAAGAAAAACACAAGTGACAAAGGCAAGGAAATCTCTGCTAGAAACCTAGCGAATATATTTTCTACTATCGAGCAAATTCATTTGATGTGACATACTTGTAAGGAATGCCTACTGCTTCAATGGCGCGTCGGGCTTTCCTCTTATAAACGAAAACAATGTTTTCTGATTCTCCACTGTGCTCCATGTGGTGCGGCTCCATCTCAAATGCGGACGGAAGAAATCCCTGCAATATATTTTATCTAACGAAAACAAACAGACGCCATATGAAACGGAGAAAGCAAGTTCGGCCAATTAAACAAAGGGACCTCAGTGGAACAAGGTCATCTGTGTACTTGTGCCTTTACTCATGATGTTCCTAAACCGTCCCACAATCGTGCGTACTTGTGCCTTTACTCATGATGTCCCTAAACCGTCCCACAATCGTAAACATTCATTCAATTTTAGACGCATATCGGCCAGTTAATAACTCCAAATATGCAGTGTCCCATTTATTAAGTTTAATGGAGATGGAGGGACATTGGTTTTTCTAGTTTGAATGTCGGATTTTTCATGTCTTTTGCTGTTGCTGTCTCTTTTGAAGGTTGAGATCCGTTGGATCAACAGTTGCGTAATAGAGCTTGAAATACTGCGCACAGGCTATGCAACAGAGTTCTCAAGACCACTTTGCAGTACACACTCATGAAATGATTTATGAATGTGGAATAAACTTTGTCAATACACAAAAGTTGATATTAACCAATTTCGGTATTGTGTCTGAATACAAAATACAATGACAGAGATAAGCTTCAACTCTAATGATTTCTTTTGCCAACTGTTGAGTTCTTGCTCATTCTCTCCAGCTCTGTACTTTTTCTCTACGCATCAATTGCTTCTCTTCAACATCATATACTAACTAAGAGACTCATACTTATATAGACACTGACTTAGACTTCCTACAGAAGCTAAGACCGACTCAACATGAAAGACCATCATTAATTCGACTAACTCTTCAACAATTTACCAGAGCTCGAGACGATAGAAATCGACCCTTGTGTGACTTTGCACACTGTTTGACTGACATTTTGGATAACTCACAAGTTGAATGACACATAGATCCACAAATACGTAAAGATCTAACCAACTTGTAATTACAATTTCCAAAAATACCCAAAAAAATTACATCAAAAATTTGAGTTTTCATTTTACTGTCACTAATTTGTTATTGGGCGGACTCTGAGATTACTGCGTAGATGCTGAAAAACATCTGTTGCTAAACTCTTTGTAAAAATGTTTGCAATTTGTTCTTTTGACCTGAAAAATGCTAAACAAATCTCTTTGTTATTCACCAATTCTATGATGAAATGATACCTTGTATCAATGTGTTTGGTTCTGCTTGTGAAACACATGATTCTTTGATAACATGATGGTTGAATTGTTGTCACAGAATACTGTTGTTGGTTCTTGTTGTTCCTGCAATAAATCTTTTAATATTCTTCTCATCCGTACTGCTTGACAAGTTGGGCTTGTAGTTGCGATGTACTCTACTTCTATTGAAGAAAGTGTCACTATGAGCCGATTCCTTGATTCCCATGATAGCATACCTATTCCAAAATCAAATTTCCTATTTTCTACCTTCTAATGTGATTCTTTTGGAGTTTCCATGAACCTTGAAATTAGGCTCACTCCATACATAATGTTAGGTCTTTTCATTTTTAGATACATAATAATCCCAACAAGTCTTTTAAACAATGTGGGATTCACCTTGGACCCTTTATCTTCATTGCTTAGCTTCAATCCGGTTATGACAGGTGTGAGTATTTCTTTTGAATTCACCATATTAAATATTTTCAATATTTCATGCGCATATTTGGACTTTGATATAAATATATCAGTTTTGGATTGATGCACTTTTATTTCGAGAAAATATCTCATAAGCCCCAAATTAGTCATTTCTAATTCATGCTTCATGAATGTCTTGAATTCTTCTATGCCAAAATCACCTGTAAATATCAAATCATCCACATATAAACAAAAAATTAACACATTAGCTTGCTTCTTTGATTTTATGTACAATGTTGGCTCATTTTCACTTCTCTGAAATGCATTCTAACTGAGATAGGAATCAATGCGACTATACTAAGCTCTCAGAGGTTTCTTTAATTCACACAGTGCTTTTGTCTTCTTATCATGGAACATCCTAACCTTGTGGTTGTTCCACATGTACTTCTTCTTCTATGCTTCCATTCAAGAATTCCAACTTTACATTCATCTGATAAACTGGCCATTTGTACTGCGTGGCAATAACTAACACAGTTCTCATTGTGTCCATGCACGCCACTGGTGCAAATGCTTCATTGTAATCAATTCCAGGTTTTTGTGTAAAGCCTCTTACAACAAACCTTTCCTTGTACTTTTGTACATTTCTTCTGCATCTTGCCTTGTTTTATAAATCCACTTCACACTCATAACATCATTTTCTTCAGGTACATCAACCAAATTCCATGTTTGAATGTTCTCTATGCATCTGATTTCTTCATCAATGGATTGTGCCCATACATCCTCTTTTATATCCTCTTCAAAGGTCAATGGATCATCTATTTATGAAAAAAGATAAAAAAAATGAAAATGAATTTGGTGGTCTTCATTATATATGTCACGTAGACTTCTTTTCTTTCTTGGTAACAGACTTGATAAAGTTGGATCTGGAGATGTATAACTTCTTGGACAACCTGTTGGTGTTTGTTTGGCTCTAGGTGAATACTGTGCAACTACTATTCTTACATGAGTACTCTGTGCAGTAATTTGCATCGTAGTACTAGGTCTAGATAGGACTACGTACTAACCTGTGCATGGTGTTTGAACCACTAAATATTCTGTGTCATCATGCTTCATTGCATTAACTATTTTTACTGTCATTGTTATGCTTCCATCCCATGCTTCATTCTCCACGAACTAAACATTGCATCTGATTATGAATTTTCCTGTGATAGGGTCATACAACTTGTATCATTTTGTTACTTCTCACTTCATCTGGAACATGTGTGTATGCGATGTAACCAAAAATGTTTAAGTGCGCGACATTGTTTGTTGAACCTATCTAGGCTTCGTGAGTAACTCTATTCTTCACACTCTTTGTCAGACATATGTTCAATATGTATACTGCACCTTCTACTTCCTTGGCCCAATACTCATTTGACAAATTTTTGGTTGTCAACATACTGCGCACCATTTCCATGATGTTTTTTTTCTTTCTTTCTTCGACACCATTTTGTTGTGGTGTGTATGGTGTGGTGAATTTCCTGTAGATTCCATGAACTTTGTTTCTCCACAAGTGATTTAAACTGCTTAAAAAAAACTCAATGCACTAGATTTATGCTTTAGGAAATAAATCCATGTCTTTCTTGATAAATCATCAATAAATGTTAGAAAATAAGTATTTCCTCCTATAGATGGAGTTTGCATTGGTCCACAAATTTCCGAGTGTACTATTTTGAGTGGATATTTTTCTGTATAAGACTTGCCAACTGGAAATCATTCTTTGAGTTGCTTTCCAAATATGCAGCCTTCACATATACTTTTTGTTTTTTCAATCAATGGTATCCTTTTACCATATCCTTTGTGTGTAGAAGCTTCATACCTCCAAAGTTCAAATGTCCAATTATGAAATTCCATAACCAAAAATCATACCATATTTTAGATTGGAATGTTTCCTTCATCTCTACGTCATTTTCTCCTTTCTTGATACTGCATGCACTATTTCCTTGATTAGAACTACACGCAGTATTTTCTTCATTGGAACTACGTGTAGTTTCTGTTGTGAATGTAGTGTCTAACTGCACAATTTTTCCTTTATGAACAGTTTTCATTGTATTTTTCTTCTTGACTGGATTTAATGTCAATGGGAACATCTTGTTACTTGTCATTTGGATTTTTGCAATATGAAGATTTCTTAGGCATTTATCCATGATCAGATAGTGATTATCTTCCATGTAGATTATGTATCATTTTTGTAACAGTTGCCTTGTACTCATCAGATTATGCTTCAGACCAAAAACATAATATACATCAGGCATAACTTTATGTTCTCCTTTTATGTTTAAAATGTTTATATTGACTTTCCCTAAGATAGTGACTTGGAAATCTATTCCAAGTGTAAAATTGGTTTGGACTGACTCCTCCAAACTAGAAAACAATTCTATGCTTCATATCATGTGGTTACTACAGCCTGAATCTAAGTACCATATGTCATGTGGACTTTATTGAGAAACATTGCATTCAATTGGTGACACTATATTAGGCATTTCTATTTCGTTAGGCACAACTATAACGAGTGTAATAAACATAGGGTAAGTTTGGTTATTTATGTTGTGTGACTAATTTTGACCTTGCTTGTTCTGAATATACTGTCTCTTTCTACACTCATATGCATAGTGTCCATACTTTTTACAGTAATGGCATTGAATCTTTGATTTTTTAGTTCTTTGACAACTTGAATGGATGGTACTTGGGTTTTGACTTCTTCCACTAGTATATCCAAGATTGCTACTGCATACAGTACTGTGAGAACTTATTCCTTTTCCATGACTGATAGATGACTGGCTGGAAAAAATATTCTCCAATGACATAGTTGATCTATTCAATATGTGTTCATGATTGATGAGAGAAGATTGCATTTCATCTAGACTTAATTGACTCAAGTCCTTTCTCTCTTGTGGTGTCATAGCAAGGGTATTGAATTTAGGAGGAAGAATCCTAAGTACCTTCGCAAAAATGTTTCTGCCTTCCATGGTTTCACCATGAGACTTAATCTGATTTATTAGTTTAATAAAGTGGGTCTAGAATGAATGTACTATGTCTGAATCTTTCATTGACATGGTTTCAAAATATCTTCTAAGAATCTTTAGTTTTGCAGTCTTTTCTTTTTCCATACCCTGATAAGAGGTTTGTAATATGTCCCATGCTTCTTAGTCTTGTTTTGTTGATGAAAATCTTGGAAGTATGCAATCATGCATGTCTTGATGTATGTAAAACAATGTCTTGTGTGAGGGAATTGTAGGTTTCTTGATCTACTGGTTCCACACAGACATTCTTAACAATTTTCCATACATCTTGACCTCGAAAAAAATCCTTCATGGTCAAGGACCACATCTCATAATTATTTTCTCTAAAAGTGGGAGGTTGTAGGTTTGAGGTAGAAGCCATATTTTACTTTCAACAGAGTTTCTACTTTGACAAACTTGTTTTGATAGAACCTACTCTGATACCAATTTGAAGGTTGATATCCGTTGGATCAAAAGTGCACGCAGTCTATCTGCGCAATGCAGTTTGAAATACTGCCCGCTAAATAGGCTACACGACACAGTTCTCAATACCATTGCATAGTACATAAACTACTTAGTTTGTTGCTCGTTGTGAATACACACACTTAATGAAATGATATATGAATGCAGAATAGCACAGTTATATGCTTAGCACATAAAATCGGAAATAAGATAGAAAGTTTGTCAATACACAAAACATGATATTAATTAATTTTAGTGTTGTGCGTGAATAAACAATACAATGATAGAGATGAGATTCATCTCTAGTGACTTCTTTTGTCAACTCTTCAGCTGTTGTTGGTTCTCTCTACCTCTCTACTTCTTCTCTATGCATCAACTACTTATCTTCATCATCATTGACTAACTAAGAGACTCAGAATTATATAAACACTGACTTAGAATTCCTATAGAAGCTAATACAGACTCAACATCAAATACTGTCATTAATTCAACTGACTCTTCAACCACTTATCATAGCTGAAGAAGATAGAAATTGACTCCATTTATAATTTTTTTCTTTCTGACTGACTTTTGAGTAAATGTGTGAATTTTCACTTAGAGATTGTCCGACTGTCTGACTAACATTTTGGATGACTAACAAGTTGACCGACTGATAGATCAATAGAGATGTAAAGATATCACTGACTTGTAATTACAATTTCCAAGAGATTTTATAATGATGCTTGATAGGAGTTATTATCTTCAAGGCACTTGGTCATGCAAAATTTGTATTTTATTTACTATTCCACAA
>SNQJ01S0035624.1:102986-117595 GCA_010110895.2 Picea sitchensis | reverse complement strand
TATATAATTATATTTGTTGCAATCGATTTCATATTCAATGTAGTATCTAAAACTCTTGTTCATGTTTGGTTCCCATGTCATTTTATATTGATCCTGAATTTGATTGTTCACCTGCAAAGGCTTAAAGGAAAATGGCAAGCGCGCATAGGAAGAGTTGCTGAAAACAAAGATCTGTATTTGGGAAGTTTCGGTAAGTTTCTTTTGGTTTCAATCTATATGTGATGTCGAATATATCCTCATTTTGGATTGTGATTTGGAAATGTTCGAGTAAATGAGCGCTATGGGTATTGGCTTTGACAGATACAGAAGAAGAGGCAGCCAAGGCTTATGATGCTGCTACCTTAAAATACAGGGGACGCAACGCCGTCACAAATTTTGATATCAAGAACTATGACGTAGGTATGATCCAGTCTGCAGAATCGTCTCAGCTCAGAATAGATCAACCAAAGCAAATAGATGTGACCAGTTCCGACAATTCGGACACTTCGATCTCCGTAGTAGTGGATCAGCATCCAACAGGCCAAGAAAACTCTCAAATTTTATTTCAGCCGCCCGTGAATCGATCTTTTATTTCTCACCTGCCAAATCAGACTATGCCCTCAAGCTCAACTAGTGAAATCGGAGAAAACATACTTCCGCTGCAGAGTAATGGCGTTGTGTACTGGGTAGACCCCTTTACACCCCTTTACAGGTGCACCATATTGCATGCCCCCAATGGTGGTAATACCAGTACCTGTTTATGATTATCAATCCGGTACACCTAGAATAGTCCACATGACAGTACCTCTTTAGGATTACCACCATCTCGCTCCCCAATAGTCCACATGACAGTACCTGTTTATGATTACCACCTTCCCACTCCCCATGTTCCAGATGCGAAGTGATGTAAGTGTTGTTTCAAAATCTAGATATAAATTGTGGTTGTCAAAATGAATTAGGTGACATTGTTTCTCAAGTGATAATGACTTCTATGAGCAGTAGATTGATCAAATTGGAAGTGATGTAAGTATTTTTTCAAAAGCTAGATATAAATTGTGGTTGTCAAAATAAACTAGTTGACAATGTTCGTTATGTGACAATGAATTCTATCAGCAGTAGATTGATCAATTGAGCAATAACTTGTGTATTTGCTTAACTGATCTTATCGGGATTTGATTGAGCACTTTTATTACGTTTGCTTCAGCATTTTTCTTAAGTTGAAAGGAGTACATTTATTGATCATGGGTACATTTAATAGGTTTTTAGTGTTTAATCAGTTTTGTATGGACAAGATTAAATATTGATAGAATATTCTTAGTAGTCCCAATAAATCAATGGTTGTGATTTCAACCATTAACTTTGTCACTATTATAAAGACATCAGTTTACATGTTTATTTTTTTACTTTTACTTAATCATATTTAAAATTTACTATGGTGGCTAGCTGATTACCACATCTGAGTGATTAGGGTTTCATTTTCTAGACCAACCTAAATCTTTGGCCTTCACCAACCACTTTCTTGACACACTACCTCTTTCCAGCCAACTCCTTCCGTCCATCTCTGAGCAGTTTCTCTTTCCAGACCGTTCAGGTTTTGAAAGCAGTCTGTGGCTGTGCTAGTTGTCATACAGCTGTCCATATTTATCTCCTGAATCGACAAAATATTCATAATTTTATAGTACATTGTGTTTATGTCATCTTGCATTTGCGGGTATATTGCTTAGAAGTATAGAAAATTTAATCAGCTGTGTTAATTCTTCATCATATTTGTGCATTTTTTCCTTTTTTTGAGTGCAACCATGGCAGTTCTGTGTAACATGGCAGTTCTGTGTAAATTTAAGGATAATGCATATCCGGGTGTTCATTATTTGTGCCTTGATCATTGAATAAGTTAGGTAGATTTTTCGGACTGTACATTTATGTTTTGATTCCTGATCATTGACTAAGTTAGTCGAATTTTCCAAGTTGTAGAGCTACGAAAGAACAATGATATGTGAATCCTACGTCAATAGCCACCCTCACTCAATTAAACCTCCATCTCATCGAGTGAGATGCACAGAAGAGTAAAGAAGACACGCTAAATCCTGGTATGCTATGACCCTAGGAGCCTATGAAATTCTCTTAGCTTTCGAACTTTGATGTTAAAAAGTCAAACATAAAGCCGTGGGAATCCTATAACAAGTTATAGGATTCCCTCACGTCTGAGTAAAGTGCACACAAGACTGAATTAAGACAGGGTAAATCTTAGTATCCTATAACAAGTTATAGGAGCCTATCAGTTGTCTTAAGTTTCGGACATTGTCCTTCAAAAATTAAACATCTAGTACTCTTAAACCCCTTATGATTCGAGCCATAGCATACCGAGATGAGAAATAGCCCATTCTAGGTCGAGCCGTGTCTTTCATCTGAAAACATCAAACATCAGGTACCCTTAAACCAATTATTGGAGGCATTTTTAATCTACTCACTTTTAGTTGTGCGAAGCATTTGAATGTAAACACCTTTTTAGCTGCATGAATTTTTTTATCAATCTACTTTTCATTATTACTATTACTATTTATCAAATAAATTTTAGGATATTTGATAAATGTAGTTTAGATTATTTTCTTTCTACTTGGAAATAATAAAAAGAGTTTTGATTTTTTGTTTTTCAACTTTTGTTTATTTATCTTTAACAATGTAGAGAATTTTTATGTTCCAATTTAAGATTAATAGTTAATTGGTACACTTCAATATGATTTAATTTTTTTTTTAAATTATCATAATTCTTTAAGTACACATTATCTCAAAGATAAATATCCTCCATTATATTACAACGATTTAACCAAAACAATGTATTTTTAGGGCAAATTCACCTTGTATGACATTTATGAAAGTTTGAAGTAATGATAGGAATTCTCTTCGTATTCATGTAATTACCTTGTGCTCATAAATAAAAGACCTTATCATAAATTGTTTTTAGGAGAAGAATATGAACCTTAAGAAAAAAAGATGGGTAAAATATATAGCTATTAATTTTGAAATTGTTTATTAAAAGACTTTTTTTAATTTCATATATATGTCAAGTTTAATTTTAAAAGAGATTATATATATATAATCTTTGTTTCAATGTAAATAGTAAAATTATAATTAAATTATTTATTTATTTTAAATAATTTTGAGATTTGTTGTATATAACATAGCAATTGAAAAAAATCTGTTTTAACTTAAACAACCAAAATAGTAAAATAAATTATCCTTTTGGTTGAACTAAATATTATTGTAGTATAATTAAATTCTTTCAAATAAATCTTATCATAAAACGAATATTATGAATAACTGGAAGTAACAGGTTGAATGAGAGTTTTAATATTTGTAATTGTAAATAAAAATTGTGTTTAATTGTTTTAGGTCTTTATTTTATTATTTAAATTGTATTTTTGAATGTAAAAATTGATTGAATGTGTTGAAATTTTTATATAGTAATTGGATTGTATAAATTTAACCACTTAAATCTACAAATTTAACAGTATTTCCAAGAATATGGACAAATATCTCAAAAAAATACTTTGAAAAGATAAAAACTATTTAAACTAGAAGCAATCAAAACATATACTTTCAATATTGAGAAATAGCTTTTTTAAATTCAGTAATTTTTTTCTTCATATACTTTCAATATTGAGAAGCAACTTTTTTTAAATTTAGTAATTTTTGTCTTCATTACTGATTGATCTATTGAATTATGATAAGTTTTCCAAGAATAAATTATATTTGATAACCCGCCAATATATTTTCTCAATATAAATAAAAACACACTTTCAATACTGGGAGGTAGTTTGTTGTTTTTTAGACTCGGTAATTTATGTCTTCATTAGTGATTGCAATATTGAATTATGATAAATTTTCCCGGTATAAATTATATTTGATAAGAAAAACACAAGTGACAAAGGCAAGGAAATCTCTGCTAGAAACCTAGCGAATTTATTTTCTACTATCGAGCAAATTCATTTGATGTGACATACTTGTAAGGAATGCCTACTGCTTCAATGGCGCGTCGGGCTTTCCTCTTATAAACGAAAACAATGTTTTCTTATTCTCCACTGTGCTCCATGTGGTGCGGCTCCATCTGAAACGCAGACGGAAGAAATCCCTGCAATATATTTTATCTAACTTAAACAAACAGACGCCATATGAAACGGAGAAAGCAAGTTCGGCCAATTAAACAAAGGGACCTCAGTGGAACAAGGTTATCTGTGTACTTGTGCCTTTACTGATGATGTTCCTAAACCGTCCCACAATCGTGCGTACTTGTGCCTTTACTCATGATGTCCCTAAACCGTCCCACAATCGTAAACATTCATTCAATTTTAGACGCATATCGGCCAGTTAATAACTCCATATATGCAGTGTCCCATTTATTAAGTTTAATGGAGATGGAGGGACATTGGTTTTTCTAGTTTGAATGTTGGATTTTTCATGTCTTTTGTTGTTGCTGTCTCTTTTGAAGGTTGAGATCCGTTGGATCAACAGTTGCGTAATAGAGCTTGAAATACTGCGCACCATGAAGGTTGAGATCCGTTGGATCAACAGTTGCGTAATAGAGCTTGAAATACTGCGCACCAAACAGGCTATGCAACAGAGTTCTCAAGACCACTTTGCAGTTCACACTCATGAAATGATTTATGAATGTGGAATAAACTTTGTCAATACACAAAAGTTGATATTAACTAATTTCGATATTGTGCCTGAGTACAAAATACAATGACAGAGATAAGCTTCAACTCTAATGACTTCTTTTGCCAACAGTTGAGTTCTTTTTCATTCTCTCCACCTCTCTATTTTTTCTCTATGCATCAATTGCTTCTCTTCAACATCATCTACTAACTAAGAGACTCATACTTATATAGACACTGACTTAGACTTCCTATAGAAGCTAAGACCGACTCAACATGAAAGACCATCATTAATTAGACTAACTCTTCAACAATTTACCAGAGCTCTAGACGATAGAAATCGACCCCGTTTATAACTTCCCGATAGAAATCGACCCCGTTTATAACTTCCTACTTGCTGAAAGACTTTTGAGTAAATGTGTGACTTTGCACTTACAGACTATCACACTCTTTGACTAACATTTTGGATAACTCACAAGTTGAATGACACATAGATTGACAAATACGTAAAGATCTAACCAACTTGTAATTACAATTTCCAAAAATCCCCAAAAAAATTACATCAAAAATTTGAGTTTTCATTTTACTGTCACTCATCTGTTATTGGGCGGACTCCGAGATTATTGCGCAGATGCTGAAAAACATCCATTGCTAAAGTCTTTGTAAAAATGTTTGCAATTTGTTCTTTTGACCTGAAAAATGCTAAACACATATCTTTGTTATTCACCAATTCTATGATGAAATGATACCTTGTATCAATGTGTTTGGTTCTACTTGTGAAACACATGATTCTTTGATAACATGATGGTTGAATTGTTGTCACAGAATATGGTTGTTGGTTCTTGTTGTTCCTGCAATAAATCTTTTAATATTCTTCTCATCTGTACTGCTTGACAAGTTGGCTTTTAGTTGCGATGTACTCTGCTTATGTTGAAGAAAGTGTCACTATGAGCCGATTCCTTGATTCCCATGATAGCATACCTATTCCAAAATCAAATGTCTACCCGGAGGTGTTTTTTCTGTCATCTGTGTTACCTCCACAATCATTGTCAGTGTACTGAGTGAGTCTTAAATATTCTAAAGTGGAGTACTTAATGCCAAAATATTTTGTTCCATTCACATATCTCATGATTCTGTTTTCTACCTTCCAATGTGATTCTTTTGGAGTTTCCATGAACCTTGAAATTAGACTCACTCCATACATAATGTTAGGTATTATCATTGTTAGATACATAAGAATCCCAACAAGTCTTTTAAACGATGTGGGATTCACCTTGGACCCTTTATCTTCATTGCTTAGCTTCAATCCGGTTATGATAGGTGTGCGTGTTTCTTTTGAATTCACCATATTAAATATTTTCAATATTTCATGCACATATTTGGACTTTGATATAAATATGTCAGTTTTGGATTGATGCACTTCTATTTCGAGAAAATATCTCATAAGCCCCAAATTAGTCATTTCAAATTCATGCTTCATGAATGTCTTGAATTCGTCTATGCCAAAATCACCTGTAAATATAAAATCATCCACATATAAACAAAAAATTAACACATTAGCTTGCTTCTTTGATTTTATGTACAATGTTGGCTCATTTTCACTTCTCTGAAATCCATTCTAACTGAGATAGGAATCAATGCGACTATACTAAGCTCTCAGAGATTTCTTTAATTCACACAATGCTTTTGTCTTCTTATCATGTAACCTCCTAACCTTGTGGTTGTTCCACATGTACTTCTTCTTCTATGCTTCCATTCAAGAATTCCAACTTTACATTCATCTGATAAACTGGCCATTTGTACTACGTGGCAATAACTAACACAGTTCTCATTGTGTCCATGCACACCACTGGTGCAAATGCTTCATTGTAATCAATTCCAGGTTTTTGTGTAAAGCCTCTTACAACAAACCTTTCCTTGTACTTTTGTACATTTCTTCTGCATCTTGCCTTGTTTTATAAATCCACTTCACACTCATAACATCATTTTCTTCAGGTACATCAACCAAATTCCATGTTTGAATGTTCTCTATACATATGATTTCTTCATCAATGGATTGTGCCCATACATCCTCTTTGATATCCTCTTCAAAGGTCAATGGATCATCTATTTATGAGAAAAGAGAAAAAAATGAAAATGAATTTGGTGGTCTTCATTATATATGTCAAGTAGACTTCTTTTCTTTCTTGGTAATAGACTTGATAAAGTTGGATCTGGAGATGTATAACTTGTTGGACAACATGTTGGTGTTTGTTTGGCTCTAGGTGAATACTGTGCAACTACTATTCTTACATGAGTACTCTGTGCAGTAATTTGCATCGTAGTACTAGGTTTAGATAGGACTACACACTCACCTGTGCATGGTGTTTGAACCACTAAATATTCTGTGTCATCATGCTTCATTACATTAACTATTTTTACTGTCATTGTTATGCTTCCATCCCATGCTTCATTCTCCATGAACTAAACATTGCATCTGATTATGACTTTTCCTGTGATAGGGTCATACAACTTGTATCATTTTGTTACTTCTCACTTCATCTGGAACATGTGTGTATGTGATGTAACCAAAAATGTTTAAGTGCGCCACATTTTTCATTGAACCTATCTAGGTTTCCTCAGTAACTCTATTCTTCACACTCTTTGTCAGACATATGTTCAATATGTATACTGCACCTTCTACTTCCTTGGCCCAATACTCATCTGACAAATTTTTGGTTGTCAACATACTGCGCACCATTTCCATGATGTTTTTTTTCTTTCTTTCTTCGACACCATTTTGTTGTGGTGTGTATGGCGTGGTGAATTTCCTGTAGATTCCATGAACTTTGTTTCTCCACAAGTGATTTAAACTTCTTAAAAAAAACTCAATGCGCTAGATTTATGCTTTAGCAAATAAATCCATGTCTTTCTTGAGAAATCATCAATAAATGTTAGAAAATAAGTATTTGCTCCTATAGATGGATTTTGCATTGGTCCACAAATTTCCGAGTGTACTATTTTGAGTGGATATTTTTCTATATAAGACTTGCCAACTGGAAATCATTCTTTGAGTTGCTTGCCAAATATGCAGCCTTCACATATACTTTTTGGTTTTTCAATCAATGGTATCCTTTTACCATATCCTTTGTGTGTAGAAGCTTCATACCTCCAAAGTTCAAATGTCCAATTATGAAATTCCATAACCAAGAATCATACCATATTTTAGATTGGAATGTTTCCTTCATCTCTGCGTCATTTTCTCCTTTCTTGATACCGCATGCACAATTTCCTTGATTAGAACTACATGTAGTATTTTCTTCATTGGAACCACGTGTAGTTTCTGTTGTGAATGTAGTGTCTAACTGCACAAATTTTCCTTTATGAACAGTTTGTGTTGTATTTTTCTTCTTGACTGGATTTAATGTCAATGGGAACATCTTGTTACTTGTCATTTGGATTTTTGCAATATGAAGATTTCTTGGGCATTTATCCATGATCAGATAGTGATTATCTTCCATGTAGATTATGTATCCTTTTTGTAACATCTGCCTTGTACTCATCAAATTATGCTTCAGACCAGAAACATAATATACATCAGGCATAACTTTATGTTCTCCTTTTATGGTTAAAATGTTTATATTGACTTTCCCTAAGATAGTGACTTGGATATCTATTCCAAGTGTAAAATTGGTTTGGACTGACTCATCCAAACTAGAAAACAATTCTTTGCTTCATATCATGTGGTTACTACAGCCTGAATCTAAGTACCATATGTCATGTGGACTTTATTGAGAAACATTGCATTCAATTGGTGACACTATATTAGGAATTTCTATTTCGTTAGGCACAACTATAACGAGTGTAATAAACATAGGGTAAGTTTGGTTATTTATGTTGTGTGACTAATTTTGACCTTGCTTGTTCTGAATATACTGTCTCTTTCTACACTCATATGCATAATGTCCATATTTTTTACAGTAATGGCATTGAATCTTTGATTTTTCAGTTCTTTGACAACTTGAATGGATGGTACTTGGGTTTTGACTTCTTCCACTAGTATATTCAATATTTCTACTGCATACACTACTGTGAGAACTTATTCCTTTTCTACGAATGATAGATGACTGCGTGGAAAAAATATTCTCCAATGACATACTTGATCTATTCAATATGTGTTCATGATTGATGAGAGAAGATTACATTTCATCTAGACTGAATTGACTCAAGTCCTTTCTCTCTTCTAGTGTCATAGCAAGGGTATTGAATTTAGGAGGAAGAATCCTGAGTACCTTCGCAAAAATGTTTCTGCCTTCCATGGTTTCACCATGAGACTTAATCTGATTTATTAGTTTAATAAAGTGGGTCTAGAATGAATGTACTATGTATGAATCTTTCATTGACATGGTTTCAAAATATCTTCTAAGAATCTTTAGTTTTGCAGTCTTTTCTTTTTCCATACCCTGATAAGAGGTTTGTAATATTTCCCATGCTTCTTTGTCTTGTTTTGTTGATGAAAATCTTGGAAGCATGCAATCATGCATGTCTTGATGTATGTAAAACAATGCCTTGTGTGAGGGAATTGCAGGTTTCCTGATCTACTGGTTCCACATAACCATTCTTAACAATTTTCCATACATCTTGACCTCGAAAAAAATCCTTCATGGTCAAGGACCACATCTCATAATTATTTTCTTTAAAAGTGGGAGGTTGTAGGTTTGAGGTAGAAGACATATTTTACTTTCAACAGAGTTTCTACTTTGACAAAATTGTTTTGATAGAACCTACTCTGATACCAATTTGAAGGTTGATATCCATTGGATCAAAAGTGCAAGCAGTCTATCTCCGCAATGCAGTTTGAAATACTGCCCACTAAATAGGCTACATGACAGAGTTCTCAATACCATTGCATAGTACATAAACTACTTACTTTGTTGCGCGTTGTGAATACACACACTTAATGAAATGATTTATGAATGCAGAATAAAACAGTTCTATGCTTAGCACATAAAATCGAAAATACGATAGAAACTTTGTCAATACACAAAAAATGATATTAATTAATTTCGGTGTTGTGCGTGAAAATAAAATAAAATGATAGAGATGAGATTCATCTCTAGTGACTTCTTTTGTCAACTCTTCAGTTGTTGTTGGTTCTCTCTACCTCTCTACTTCTTCTCTATGCATCAACTACTTATCTTCATCATCATTGACTAACTAAGAGACTCAGAATTATATAAACACTGACTTAGAATTCCTATAGAAGCTAATATAGACTCAACATCAAATACTGTCATTAATTCAACTGACTCTTCAACCACTTATCATAGCTGAAGAAGATAGAAATTGACTCCATTTATAATTTTTTTCTTTCCGACTGACTTTTGAGTAAATGTGTGAATTTTCACTTAGAGATTGTCCGACTGTCTAACTAACATTTTGGATGACTAACAAGTTGATTGACCGATAGATCAACAGAGATGTAAATATATCACCGACTTGTAATTACAATTTCCAAGAGATTTTATAATGATGCTTGATAGGAGTTATTATCTTCAAGGCACTTGGTCATGCAAAATTTGTATTTTATTTACTATTCCACAAACTGAAATTGTAAGGTAGCTAGAGAGGTAGTTGGGGGGGGGTCAGAGGGCCCATAGTGATAATAGTGGAGGCCATTCAATGTAATGTGGACTAGGTCCACTATATTATTAAATAAGACCTAGTATGGTAGTTAGATATAATAAATGGGTAGTTAGATATAATAAATGTAAGAGGACTCCTTAGAAGGTTCTACTTCTAGAAGATTTCTCCTCTAGAATTTTATTAGGTGATGGTAGCACTATATAAAGGGTTTCAAGCAATGTAATGGGACATAAAGAGAATTATTGTATTTGGAACGATAGCTAAATAGGAGGATGCCCCCTCAAAGACGATGATGTGATTTATTTATTTATTTATTCTGTAGAATCTAGAGGCCGAATTTGACCAAACAAATTACATATATGAGTTCCTTTCACAATTTAACCCAATTTCAAAAACAAATCAGCCGAAATGGAGTCCGGGAGGTGAAGTTACGAGCATTTTAAATTCAATAGTTTTTCAAGGTTTTTTTCGAAAAACGCCATGATTTTCTGCAGTGATTTATTGTTCAATTTTTTGGGTTTTTTCGTGACGATAGTGAGACTACAGAGCTCATAAATTTTCATAGGGTTCTTAGATGACTATTTATTCTCAACCCCTCAAAGAAATTCTACAGATTATTGAAGCATTCAAAGCCCAATTGTTTGACACATTGAATGACATATTTGATGGCTTTGTAGATGGTCTCGATGATAGTTTTTGTAGTATTCAAGATTCTTTGGATAACATGCAGTAGAGGTATCTTATGGTGGACCTTAGGGATGAATATACTAAATAAATATATGCTTGGTATGATTTTGAGGACGATTGTGATGACTGGTATATGGATAGTTGTCATTTATGGGATGACAACCAGTTCCATATTTTATTTGATGACTCTACTCCACCTTCTGTAGAGATCATCAACGTCCCACATTAGGAGCTAGTTACCAGCGTCCATCCTACATATTCTACAATGTTATTGTTCCCTCGAGATTCATCTTTTATCATCTCCCACTATGTTGATGTATATTCTTATTTGGATCGACATGATAGGTGTCAATATTGGGAGCATCATTTTCAGTTGGTTATTGGGTATTGATATCTTCTATATGGGGTTCACATGAGCAATTGGACATGGGACCCTGGTTTAAAATGGCGGTTGGACTACCTTAGCACAGTGGTTACCATTTCTCAATGGGACCTTGATTCTCTAGTCTACTTCAGCACTATGGTCCACACTTATCCATGGGTCCTTGGTATATGGTTGTACATCAAGAATTGAGGACAACGCTGTCATAAGGGGGATGAAATGTAAGGTATCTAGAGAGGTAGTGGGGGGGATGAGAGGGCCCATAGTGATAATAATAGAGGTCATTCAATGTAAGGTGGACTGGGTGCACTATATTATTAAATAAGGCCCACTATGGTAGTTAGATATAATAAATGTAAGAGGACTTATTAGAAGGTTCTACTTCTAGAAGATTCCTCCTATAGAATGTTACCAGGGGATGGTAGCACTATATAAAGGGGTTCAAGCAATGTAATGGGACATGAAGGGAATTATTGTATTTTGAGTGGTAGCTCAATAGGATGATGCCCCCTCAAAGAGGCAAGTGAACAGGAGAGGATCGATGCCATAATATGATTCATTGTATGGTGTTGCCCTACCTCAAGAGTTTGGTAATAATAAAGTGTGGTTTCTTCTATATTTATATGTGGATCTATTGTTTATTTAATATTTGTGGTGATTATATTTTTAGATCTATTTAGGTTCTTAACAAAATTTTTTAACTATCCTTACATCTCACTATTTCGCATTATCACAAGTTGCCTAGAAGTTAGAAAATTTTGATATATTTGATATACAATATGTAGTTTTATTATATATGTTGAAAATTTTGAGATGTAATATCTATTTCTTACATCTCACTATTTCGCATTATCACAAGTTGTCTACAAGTTAGAAAATTTTGATATATTTGATATACAATATGTAGTTTTATTATATATGTTGAAAATTTTGAGATGTAATATCTATTTTATCATTGGGTTGATATATAAATAATAATTCTCTTTTCAAAATAAATTTTTAAATTAAATAATATTTTAAATATAATTTTTAGAATTAAAAAATATATATATTAAAATGAAAATTCATAACAATTCAATACTAAAATATGGATAATATTTTATTACAAGATGTCATTATTAATAATAAGGGAATAATATTATTAAGATTAAGGGAATATTAATAATTCAAACAATTTGACTAGTAAAGTCTACGAAGGTATACATACTCTACCCCTTCTAGATTTGAACTTGTAATATCTTAAGAGGAAACACATGTTCTTAACCATTAAGCCCACTCAGAGTGTATGATATAAGGTTGGGATAAAACAAATTTCTTTTTTTTTTATCTCTTTAGTAACATTTAAAAAAAATCATCTTTGAAGAATTGCATATTTAGATATAGACCATATTTTATTACAAGCGAGTAATGTGATGCACCATTTCGATACAATCAATTTATTTTTTCCTTTATCTTTTTATGGCCCGTATTTTATTAGATGTCATTATTAAGGTTAAGGAATTAATGTGATGGACGGTTTGGATAGAATAAATTTATTTTGTTCTTTGTCTTTTTTTAACATTAATGAAGTGATGTGATGAATGGTCTCAAATTGTTGTTGAGTAATATTTTGATAACGATTGTTGACTCGTAATCTATGCAACATTTTAGTTGAATGATTTTTGAGTTGTGATTTATGCAATATTTTAGTTGATATGTAATTTATGTAACATCTTAGTTAAACATTGCATAGTGAATGATAATTAATGGTTAATGATGATTATGATTTTAATATTGAATTTTATTTATGTTATTAATTATATGAATATATAATAGGTTTATATATTTTTTTAAGAATATAAAGGTTTTTTATTTTGTTGGAGTTATCTTTGTTAAAATTTTCCTATTCATATTTTAATGTTATATCGTTATTTAATGATATTTTACAATTTTTTATATTTTATTTTTCATTGTATTTTTCATATATATGTGTGGGGGTGGGGAAATATCAACAATTCTATTGATATATACAAAAATTGCATTGTTATATGGCTTAAGACATTGAAAACTAAAGGTTTTGAAAGATGGAATAACAAATTTGTACACGCATCTTAATGATAAGTGGCCTATAACAACAACAACAACAACAAAAATAGCCACTATCACACAATTTATGAGTTACATCTTAAAAAAATGCAAAATACAAAATTGCAATTTTTGAAAAGAAAATATGAAATTGATCTCAATATTTTTTTATATCCATGGTGTGTTTTGGTACATTACCATATTCGATACCTTTACCAAAAATATGAAAGTGGAATTTTGAAGATATCAACAAATAGAAGGAACTAGAGACCCCTCAATGGTTTCTTTCTCAATCCTATTATATTCTTAAAGAAAACAAATCATTTGTAACATGACTATTCTAAAGAGTGAAATTAGTCCTAACAACATAACAAAACCCTAAAAAAATGAAAAATATAGTTCTTGATCCCTTTTAGAAATTAACCTCGTAAAATTCATTCATCTTGTAGATAATTCCCACACAAACTTCATTGGTCAATGCAAATTTTATCCCTAGAATGTTATTTCGAAGATATAACTCTCTTTATAGTTGATAGATGATCTATGCTTGAGAGATATCAAGGATTTAATTCAATTGTTTCTTGTATATACAACCAAGAAAACAATAAAAAACAAAATTGGCCCAAAACCTCAAACAAATTAAAGATGGTATGGGGTATTGTACAGACACCCACAACCATGGATGAGTATAGGATATACTCCCAGTGGAGTCACCAATTTGTTGCTTCAAATATGTAACAAAGGTGAGAAAATTCCTAGACAAACAAATATAGCATAAAAATATACAAACTATAAATTAAAAATAAATATACATCATATAAATCCTAGTTTAAGATATGAAAGAAATAAAATAAAGGAAAATGTAGTTGCAAAATGAACTACTCATATTTAAGACAATGTGAATAAACCCAATTACCCAATGGACGCTAAATTACAATGTCACCTCTGAAGAAAAAATTATGAAGAAAGTGGCTCCTAGACCTCCTCCTTGGGAGGTTCCTCATGCCACCCCTTTTTATGAAGTGGGAAAGTAGGAAGGGAAATGTTGGGCATCTCCCCCTCCCCCATTTTCATTGGTTTTAACTTCCCTCTCCCCTTTGCATTGGTTTTAAGTTAAAACCAATCAAAAGGGGGGAGGGGGTGATGCCAAGCATCACCGTCCCTCCTTCCCAGCCCTCGACATATTTTTCTTTCATTTTTTTTCGTGCATGTGTTTTTAT
>SNQJ01S0035624.1:78038-102810 GCA_010110895.2 Picea sitchensis | reverse complement strand
GGCATCTAAGCCATCAAAATAACCTGCGAATCGCACCGGCGCTCAGCCACACCAACCCTTAACATGGTTGGATTTTTGTCCCCGCGGGTTTTAAGCCGATGACTTAACATCACGGAGTACCTTAACAACATAATTTGTCACCTATTATACTACACCTCAGGGACTATTAATCCTTCACGTTATTCTTTTTGTTTTGTTTTGTTTTTAATTTTACTTTGTTTTTTATTTGATTTTTAAAGCTTTAAATAACTACCATTTTTCTTTATATATAAAATAATGTTTTTTCAATAAAAAAAAATGTGTTTTTCATTTTAAAAATATATATTTTCATTAAACAATACTATTTTTCATTTTAAAAATGAGGATTTTTCATTAAAAGAGTTTTTTTTAATCTAAAAATGTTCTTCTTTTACTTTAAAAAAATTAAATACAAAATTGTCCTTTCTTTCTTTAAAGAAAAACAAATATGTATGTGGTGTTTCTCTTTTCAGTTTTTTTTTTTTAATGTAAATTTAAAAGAAAATAAAATTGATTAATAAATAAAATACCTCTTTTCAATTTATAGGTCAATTTGAAGTTCTTTGTTCATTACAATACTAGTGATTGAGGCCATTGTTTCAGTTAAGTCATAATTTTAACTCCAAAAAGTAAAAATAGTGCTACTGATAACATCAATTTTAATTTTAGGGTCAATTTTAACCACCGTACAAAAAAGGGGTGTTACTAGTAGCACCATTGTTTGAGGCAAGGTTTGATTTTGTCATTTTTGAGCAAAAAAAAATGTTTTTTTTTCAAAGGAGGTCTGTTTTTGAGGTGAACGTTCATGTTAAGTCAGTAACTAAGTTAGTATATATTAGTATGCATTTGTAATATGACAATTATGATATCTTCCAAACATAGAATTATTCAATGACTCATATTCCCCTCAATCTTAACGACTACATTGATCCATGGTTGGAGACATGATTGGTCCATGATCTATATTTAAAGAGCAATGAGGATCATTTGTCGATGATCGATTGTGAAAAAATCTTTGTAATATATTTTATTTTTCATTAATAAATTACTTGGAATGGCCATGTTGGCGAGGGTAGTCGATGTTTCCCCATAAGGATTTTACCACATAAAAACATCGATGTGTTGATATTTGATATGGTTTTGTGAGTGGTTACTAAAGGTATTCATCCTTTGCTGGAATAATTTTGTTTTTGAACATCGAAAAGGCTATATTCATTCTATTAAAGGGGTTATTATAACATAGTCAAAAACGTTTTCCCTAAGCTAGTATTGTAATACTTTTATTGCACAAATAAAGGACAAAAATACTATTTTGGTTCATCAATGATATTAAATTATCATATAATACTCTTCTTTGTTTCAGGTTGATATTAAAAAATTATATGAATGATAATACATATGAATTTCTTCTGTGTGTACTTTTTAATATGACTATTGCCTTCATGGTTACTATTAGATGCAGTGACAACATACCGAGTTTAGAAATAACTCTTTATTATCTATATTTTTTCATTGTTGTCTTCACATATCATTGCCAAGGTGAGTTATTTCGAGGTGAAATAATATATTTAATGTTGTGTCAGATATTTATATTATCTCCTCATCAGGATATGTTAGATTAAGTAGAATAGGTTTTGTTAGCATTAACTAGATTTACATTTATCATAATTGATAGAAGTAGATTTTATTTCCTTCTCTATGATTAAAATTTTTAGTGGAAAATCATCTTTGATGCTAGTCAGATATTTCTACTCCAAGAAAGAGTGAGACTAATTTGGACTCATCATCAAGCATTCTCCCTTATTTATTGACACATTCCATTTTAGTTCGTCAACAAACCTGGTGCTAGGAAGGCCATAAAAATCAATGAATATTAAAAGAAAATCTCCATCTTGATCATCTCCATCCTACTCCACAATGAAACCCCACTCAATACAATGAACCTCATACTTCCCATGATGATCATACCCTAGATCGATACCCAAATATAGCTCATATTCCTACTCAATTATTGAGTCATCAGAGTGCATACCAACTCAACCCTACAACATCAAATTATTTCAAATTAGATGTTATTGAAGTTATCCGATTTCTCCAACATTCCCATATGCTAACCTAATCTTGAAAAAAATAAATGTGACATGCACCTGTAGAGAATCCTTTTCCTAGAAAACATAGAAAAATAACTATGGATAGACCAATCAACATGGGTGTTTCAACTGACATTAATAGTCCAATTGAAAAAACACCTAACTATTTCCTTTCATACATACTTACAGGAGCACAATATCATTTTGAAGAGGGTCTTGAAGAGTACTTACTTATCATTTTTGGTGGACCACTACTTCACCATAGTTATCCTCCTAAATCTCCTAAATATAAGTCTAAGGAATATGTTTGTTAAGCCATAAATAATGGCTCATTAACCCTTAATTGGGGCATATTGCATTAGTAATGTTATTTTATTTATGTTGAATTTAGTCCATTAGTTGTAATTTTACCTCCTAGTCTCCTATATATTCTGATACATTTTCATTTGGAATCATCTTGTAATTGTACATTTCCGTGGGCATAACAAGTTTGTCCCTTCGAAGAAGCTTAGTATCTAAATTTCTCTCTTTTTCAAGGAATTAAGTACTTATTCTGAGGTTTTTCTATGCTATATTGATATTTGGTTCTTAACATATGGTATCACAGGTCAAGATCTTGGGGTTTTGCTGCTGCATTTGAGACACCTTGGCATTTTCACTATAAAAAAATATTCTGCAGCATTTTAGAAGGAACGACTTGGAGGATATTTAGTAGATGGATCAAGTTACATTGGCTTAAAATTTAAGGTCCTAAGGCCTTATACGTTCGGAGATACAGTCTGTGCAAGATAGGGTTCTGGAATCATCTCGAACTAAGTCATTGTAGAATTTTGGCTATAAAATGTTTTCTGTAATGTTTCAGACCCTAAACTTAGGAGGATATTCACAGAAATTATAAATGTATCGGTGGTAAAACATTCATCTTTCGGGCCATCTTACATTTTTTTATACACCCTCTAGACGCTAGGGTATCTGACTAGTCCTATTGACTAGTCTCAAGAAGGTGTTCTGGGTACAACAATCATAAATTCTTTATAGAGTATACAAATTGAGTGAGATTGCTTGCATTGTAGAGTGGATAGTCTGTAGTATTTCTGGTACGAGTTTTAGAATTTTATATCAATTATTTTGTGTAGGGCATGCTATAAAAGGGAGATCTCCTAGAAATTCAAAAAATCAACAAGTTGTGGGGAAGCTATTGTAAATTGCACTTGTCACATCCAATTTTGGTCAAACCTGTGGAATTATAGAGAACTATAAAAAAGAAAGTTTCATATCTAGAAGGGCCAAAACTTTGGAGATACAACAGAATAAAGATTGTCTAGCATAACCACCTCAAAATCAAGGTTCAAAAGTGATACTTGGCCAACATGCCACCCAAAAAGGGAACTTCTCCACCAAATAAGCCTCTAGACAATCCTACATGGAGTCTTGATGAAGGTGAATAAATGTGTAGGGACATAAATGATTTACAAAAGAAGAAAGTAACAAAAGATGAACTACAAGATATGATGAAGGGTTTAAAAGGCGAGATCATGGAAGGATTGAAAAATTTCCTAGTAGAGAGGACACCTGAAAGTGAAAATGTATCCCATGAAATTCATGATGAGGACACAGGGAAGGTGAATCAAGAATGGAGAAATTCCAACTTTGGGTTGAAGACCAACCATGTTCCTAAGATTGATATGAGGAAGTTTGATGGCAAGGACCCAATCACATGGATACTTCAGATGGATAAATTCTTTGATCTACATAATGTGCCACATACACAAAAGGTATGAATTTCTTCTTTATATTTAGAACCCAATCAATTTGTATGGTATTGATGTCTTTGTTCTTGCAAATCACTTGTCACTTGGACAAATTTCATGGAAGAAATAATATCACACTATGAGGATACAAGGAACAATACCTTCTTTAGCAAATTGATAAATCTCAAGAAAAAGAATTCAGTTACAGAGCACATTGAGAACTTCCAAAGATTGAATAGAAAGATAATAGATATTCCCAATGCACACTTGATTGATGTATTCATAGGAACTTTAAAGGATAACATTCAACATGAGGTTCTCCTTTGGAAACCCAAATCATTGGAGAGTGCATTTAGGGTTGCAAGAAATGTTGAAAGTAAAAATATGACTATGGCTACTAGAAGGACCAATCCTAATAGCTATAGAGAGAATAATGATCCTTCATCTAAAACACCTCAACAATTGCATGAAAGAAAAGAAAAAGGTTTACGCTTTAATTGTGACAACAAGTACATTAAGGGACATAAGTGTGGTGATAAGAAATTATTCTACATAGATTGTGAAGAGGAAGAAGAACAAGAACAAGAACAATAACAAGAACAAGAACCATCTCAAGATGAAAATGTAGAAGCAATTTCGTTTGAAAAGTTGACTTCCATGATATCGTGTAATGCATTGGCTGGAATTATCACTCCTCAAACCCTCAAGATCGAAGGATATATCAAAAAGAAAAAGGTAATAATCGTAATTGATTCTGGCAATACTCATAATTTCATTCACTATAAATTACCCAAAGCTCTCAATTGCTTTGTATATCTAGCACCGAAGTTTCAAGTAATGATTGCAGATGGATGAACTATTGATTTCTCAGGAAAATGCAATAAGATCGATCTTACTATGGGGGAATATGTAATGAATAGTTCAATGATTGCTATACCCATGGGTGGTGTTGATGTTGTACTAGGAATCTAATGGTTACAATCATTAGGAGCGATCACTTTTAATTTTCAAGAACTTTTCATGAAATTTTCATTGGAAGGAAAATAAATTGAGTTAAGAGGTATCACAGGGAAACCCGATAAGGTGATAATCTCTAATGGCATTACAAAATTATTGAAAAAATGGGCATCAAGGTGTTATTGCACAACTATGCTCACTATATGTTCAAACATCTCTGCCAATTATTCCTCTAGATGTCCAAGGGATCATTGATAGGCATTCCAAAGTATTTGAAGATATTCCCAAAGGTCTTCCACCCACTCAAAATCATGATCACGATATTCACCTAGTTCTTGGGAGTGTTCCTCGTAACATTAGGCCATACAGATACCCTTATTCCCAGAAGAGTGAAATTGAGCGCATGGTTGAAGAAATGTTAGAGACTGGCATTATTAGACCTAGCCAAAGTTCTTACTCAACATCGGTGGTAATGGTATTCAAGAAATATGGATCGTGGCGTATTTGTCTAGATTATAGAGAGCTCAATAAGATCACTATTGAAGATAAGTTTCCAATTCCTGTCATTGATGAATTGTTAGATGAACTACATGGATCAATCTATTTCACAAAGTTGGATCTTTGTTCAGGGTATCACCATATTAGAATGAAGGAAGAAGATATCCCAAAAATAGCATTCTTTTGTTCGGTATCACCATATTAGAATGAAGGGAAGAAGATATCCCAAAAATAGCATTCTAAAGTCCTCATGAAGGCCATTATGAATTTTTGGTCATGCCTTTATTCTACAAATGCAACTTCCACATTCCAAGGGTTGATGAATTCCATTTTGAATCCCTTTGTTCAAAAATTTGTGTTATTATTTTTGATGATATGCAAAATTCATAGCAAGTCTTGGGAGGACTGGCGTACCCACATGTTGACAAGGTGCTAAAACCACTAAAGGAGAAACAAATCATATCCAAAACAATCCAAATGTTTCTTTTGGAGTGAAGGAGGTAGAGTATTTGAGTCATGTTGTATCTCATGAATGTTTCAAAGTAGACCCTAACAATATAAAGGCCATGATGGAATGGTTGACTCCCAAAAACATTGAAGAATTAGAGGATTTTTGGGTTTGACTGTTTACTACTGCAAGTTTGTTCGGTTGTATGGAAGAATAGCGCACCTTTAATGACACCAACTAAGAAGGATGCATTTTCACGGACTCAGAGGCAAGTAAATATTTTGAACAAATTAAAGAGGTGATGTGCAAAGATCATGTTCGCTAATCTGCACTTCACAAAAAACCATTTGAAACTGACGGAAATGGAATTGGTGTTGTCGAATGAAATAAAAAAGGCCCCTAGATTTTGAAAGTAGACCACCTGGTGGGAAATAACTTACACAAACCCATTATGATGTTGGATGGAAATACTTCACATGCATTGAAGAAATGTAGTCCTTACCTATTATAGGTAGGAACTTCAAGTTCAAAATAGATCATGATAGTCTTAAATACTCTTGGAACAAAGACTATCTTCAAAAGAACAACAAAATGGGTAAACAAGATATTGCCATGAGTTTTGAAATCTACAAAAAAAGGGAAGAGAAAATAGGAAGATGCACTCTCAAGAGGATGAAGATGTTGATGCCTTTGTCTATGCTATCTTGATCATCCAAGATGATTGGATAATAGAATGAAGGGATGAATGGAAAACAATATGGACCCCATTCAAATGTTGCAAATGGGGATTCCAATGCATCAAATACATTTACATGGAAAATGATTCACTATATTTATGTAAGAACTCCAAAAAAAAAACAAAAAAAAAAAACAAAAGGTACCATTGGAATTGCACACCCTCCCCAGTGGGAGGGCACCTCAGATTTTGAAAACCATCGTAGGTCAAGAAGGAATTTTTTGGGATGGCTCAAAACTGATGTTCAAAGGTTTGTGGCGTAATGTTTGGTTTCACAACAAAACAAGGTGGAAACAATTAAGACCCCTCGGTATTTACAACCATTAAATATCCCAAGTCAGTGTTGGGAGAGGTTTCCATGGATTTCATAAAAGGGCTACCAAAGTCTAAAGGAAAGAGTGTCATCATGGTGATTGTTGATAGACTAGCCAACTACACACACCTCTCTTGTGCACTCTCTCATCCCTTCAAAGCCACATTTAAGCACCACATTCATGGAGACACCTAAAGCTACATGGAATCCTAAAGGTTGTAATCCAATGAGATCCCATCTCACCAAATAACATTTTGGACATAATTATTTTCTTGTTTGGTACACTCAATTGGCTCATAGCTCATCCTATCATCCTCAATTTGATGGACAAACTGAGATAGTGAACAAATGTCTGGAAGGCTACCTTCATTTCTTTGTCTCTGATTAACAAGCACGACGGTTCAAATGGTTACCCTTGTTAGAATGGTGGTATAACACTTCCTTTCATACTGCAACAAAAATGACACCATTTATAGCACTCTATGGATACCACCCTCCTTCCATCACTTCTTATCTAAAAGAAAAATCTAAGGTTGAAGTAGTGGAATATCACATCGAGCATCAACAACAAGTTCTCCACATATTAAAGGACAACCTAACCATGGCACATAATCACATGAAAGAACAAGAAGATCAACATCGTAGTGAAAGAAGTTTTGAAGTAGGAGATTGGGTGTTTTTAAGACTACAAACATACACACAGATGTCTCTCAAGAAAGACAAAAAGGATAACAAATTATCACCAAATTAATATGGCCCTTATAAGGTGTTGCAAAAGATTGGTACTATGGAATACACATTGGAGTTTCCTACATCTTCACGAGTACACCCAGTTTCCCATGTTTCATGCTTAAAGAAGGTTATAGGTGACAAGATCTCAGTTCAAAATATATTTCTAGAACTTGAAGAGGAAGGAAAAATAATTTTGGAGCCTAAATCCATCACTGACACAAGAATTTTCCAGCTGAGGAATAGATCCATTTCAGAGTATCTCATTAAATGGAGGAAACAATCAGCTGAAGATTCCACTTGGGAAGATGAGTCTTTTATACAGAAGCATCCAGATTTACTGAAGTGTTCCAGACAACACTTGTCTCAGGGGGGGGGCAAGTTAAGCCCTAAAATTGACTCATTACCCCTTAATTGTGGCATATTACATTAGTAATGTTATTTTATTTATGTCGGATTTAGTCCATTAGTTGTAATTATACCTCCTAGTCTCCTATATATACCAAGGAGACATTTTCATTTGGAATCATCTTGTAATTGTACATTTATGTGGGCATAAGGAGGTTTCCCCCGCGAAGAGGCTTATTATCTGAATTTCTCTCTTTTTCAAGGCATTGAGTACTTATTATGAGTTTTTTCTATGCTTTATTAATATTTGTTTCTTAACAATGTTTCAGGGGAAGAACCCTCAAAACAGACTTTAGGAAGAATTCCCATCGAGAATATTCCCAACCCTAATCTGAGTAGACCTTGGATTGCCCAAGATGCAATTGTTTTTCTATGGGTTGAGCTTCCTTTACCGAAGCATCAGGAAAATATCCGTCTGAAAAATCACCTTGATAAGAAATATTCTACGATTGAACACATTACGAAATTCATTCTTGCAGCTAGGTTAATGAATGTCGAACATCAACATGTGGTGTGTAGATTGTTTTCTTAAAATGTTGAAGGAAAAGATTCAACTAGGTCCATTTTTATAAGGAAAGGATCAATCACAATTTTGAATAATTTTGAATGTTCTTTGTTAAATGAATTTGAAGATGATAAAATTATAGTTGTTTTGGTTTTGGAATTATTTAGAACTAAAATGGATCCTAATGAAAAAGTGGAGAATTTTAATCAAAGACTTGTATCATTGATAAATAAAATTCGAAATACTTCTAAACGTGTTGATGATGTATCCATTTAATTGTACACTTCATCTTCTCAAGTCATCGTGTCTATGTTTTTTAAAAGAGCCAAGAGAAATACCCTTGAAGCGACTTTTAAAGGAGACCTAAATATTTAAAATAATATGTTGATTCTGAAGTGTAACCCAAGGCTGGAAAATCTAAAATATAGATAATCTAACAAAAATAAATATGCTCGTGTCAAATATATATCTGAGAAAAAAGATAATTATTTGGTGGATATAGAAAGTTTGCAAAGGATTGTAAAAAAACTTTAAAATGAATTTGTGGATCCAAAGAAAAATTCTAGAGAGGGCTCATCCACGAGAATTTATTTCAAACCTCCTTTTAAAAAAAATAAAAATTCTCCCAGACACAAATCATTCTTCCCCCACTAAGGGAATTCATGTGGAATGTTTTCTCAATATATTCAAAGATCTATATTTTGTACGATAACCTTCCTCATGTGGGAAGGATGAAGAGGAGGAGGAGAGAGGGGAAAAAAAAAACAATCTAATGATGAAAACATCTAAAAACATACTTAATTTATTCTGCCATGTTTCTTATACCTTTTTAGGAGGAAATAAAGATGATGATGTTAAGGAGGTTCATATATTTCAAAATTCATACAATACTAGAAGTAAAAGAAAAAATAGAACATCAAATTCTCCTTATACTTTTATCCTACATAGAAAGATTCAAATTCTCGTAATTCAACTTCCAATATCAAAAATCCTTCATCTCCCATTTTTTAACCAATCTAGAATATGGTTTTGTGGAAGATATGAAGGAAACAAGAGCTAATATTTCTATATTTTAATTTTTAAAGATACAACAAATACGGAGGGAGTTAATTTAGTCCCTTCAAAGACCATATTTAGCTAAGGGAAAGGATATCATTGGTGAGAGAAACAATGAAAATGTAAAAAAAATTCAATGTATAAATTATGAGAAAAAAAATTCTAAGAAAAAATATGTTTTTAATGCTTCTTTGAAAAGAAATAGATCAAAATAAAACACTCCTTGTTTCCTCCTAAAATTTGAATCATTTAAGAAAGATGTGCACACTTGTATGGTTAGTACTTTATCCAATGTAATTCCCTATGTAGTATGCCAAAAATTGAATTTTGATCCTCAAAAGTGTGACATTCAAATTCTGTAGTTCGACATATTGAATGTAAAAGTCATAGGAGAGAGTAAATTTGTCTTGATAAGATTGGATTACAATCCTAAATATGACCAAGAAATTTATATCGTTGTAGTGGATATTCCTAAATCATATTGGACCCTACTTTTGAGTAGAGACTGGTATGAGAAACTAAATGGATTTTTTCTACTAACTAGTCCCATATTTAGTTTCCTTAAAATGGATAGTAGAATAAGATTAAGTTGGATCATAAAGGATACATGAAACACACTGTCAAATATCTCAATCATTCCAATGAGCATGTATTCTTCAAAAAATCCATCCTAGGGAATTATTTCTCGCATACTTTGTTTGGGTATTTTACTACTAATATATCTCGACTTGATAGAGGAAACACGAAATCTAAATTACTTCATTGTACATAGATTGTTGAGTCCAAATACAACATAATCAATTGTAAAAATTCTATCTTTGACATAGATATTGACATTTGAACTCTGCATTTGGATTGCTCCAAATCTGATGAGGGTACAGTTTTCGGTTATATCCTCAACGATCCTAAATGTAATAAAACATCGATAGTATGTATATTGGAGGTTGAGTGTACCAAAATATTATTATACATGACTCCCTATTTCATGGGTTGATAAAAACATTGGATATGCATGTAATATTGTTGAAGGTTTTTAGTGACTCTGATATAATTGTAATATATGTACATGGCACAATTCACTATGTTTCTGGTCATCTCAAACACTACTAGCACAAGGTATGGTAAAAAAATAATTCTTCTAACATTATTCATATTCCTCGTACTTTGAATTCTAATGTTGATCTTTCAACAAATGTACCTTATTCCTCGTACTTTGAATTCTAATGTTGATCTTTCAACAAATGTACCTTCTAGGTTTATTCCATTAGAAGGATTCATGTCTAATATATTTTCTATGGAATTTTTGTACAGGCCCTTAGTACCAGATAATATAAATAAAATAGTTGGAGGTTTTTTTATAATGATCAACATATCATTAATTTCATTTCCATGAAATACAAATTTAATTAAGTTTATTCTATTAGAAGGATTCATGTCTAATATATTTTCTATGGAATTTTTGTACAGACCTCCCTCTCCCACCCTCTATAGTAATATGATTTCTCTTATATGAGGGTGGGAGTGGGGGGCTTTAATAGAAAAATATATAATATATTTTTCTATTAAAGCCGCCCCTCCCACCCTTATATGAGATAATATAAATAGTTGAAGGTTTTTTTTATAATGATCAACATATCATTAATTTCATTTCCATGGAATACAAATTCAATTATTCTTCCATTGATGAATTATAACAAGATGAAGCCTTCAACCATCAAACAATGTTTTATGTGGAGAAAACAACTCACGGTAAATAAAATCCGAAAGGATTACACGCAAACGTCTATGCTAACATTTGGATAATTTATATGACCTTCAATACAAGCTAAAGAAGGTAACTGATTTCACCATTAATGGTTCTTAAATGAAGTATGAGTTCAGAAATATGGGAACAAACAAGAACCCATAGACTGCTAATTTTGGAACTAGTTTTTCTCCAACGGAAAAATATCATTCATCAGATTATTTAGAGAGTATAAGGAAATATTTTGATGGACTTATGATAATATTAAAACATTTGAAAAAAATATAATTCAACAAGTAACCCCTTTGAAACCTGATGTTAACCCTTTCAACGGAAAATAACAAAGATGTGTCATAATCTATAACCCTTACTAAAAGGGTATTTAAAAAAACTTATTTTCTCTAAGATACTTTTTCATGTACGATATACTCAATGGGTAGAAAATACGGTCTCGATAAGGAAAAATAATGGAGATATAGGATTCTGTGGATTTTATAAACTTAAAATAAACATTTCTAAATGACAATTACATTGTTCCTCCCATGGAACAAATTTTACAATGTGTTTCATGGTCTGAAATGGTATCTTTCCTTAATGGGTTCTCAGGATACAAACAAGTCTTGGTTTCTAATAATGACTAACTTAAAAAAACCTTTAGAACCAAATGGGGAACCTATTTCTATCAAAATATTCCATTTGTATTGATTAATGTTGGGGTTACCTTTAAAATAGAAATGGATATAACCTTTCAAGGATTAATTGGAAAGTTTGTTTTGGTATATTCGGATAATGTGACAGTTTTTTTGAAGAAACAAATAGTAATCATGTGAATCACCTCAAACAAATTTTTGATTGATGTCACATATATGGTATTTCTCTTAATCACAAGAAGTATATTTTTGAATTAGATGAAGGAATACTGGTAGGGTGTATTGTATGAAAGTATGGAATAATGATTGAACTTGAGAGAATATAAACAATGTCAAAACTCTATTTTTGACAAAATCATAAATCTATGCAATCTTTTCTCTGCAAAATAAACTTGTGCATATAATTTTCCCAAGATTTTCTGAAACTATCAAACCTCTATAAGATATGATAAAAAAGAATGAAAAATCTAAGTGGGTTTGAAATAAAAGGAATATTTTTCCATATCATGGAAGATATAGAAAAATATTATGCTATGATGAGCGCTACTTTTGGTAAGGATTTTATATTGTGCACTTTTCTTCTGAAACTTCATTGGAAGTTGCATTGACTCAGAGAAACCATGAAGGGGATCTAGTCCCAATTGCATTTATGATTTCATGTTTAGAAGGGGCAGAATTGAAGTACCTTAAAGTACATAAGAAATACTTTGTTATTTTCAAAGCTATAAAACATTTAAGGCCTTACATTCTGAAATATCAGACTAAAAGTATAGTACCTTACCCTAAAGTTAGGAATTTGTTGGTACAACAAGATTTGGGTGAATAAAGAGCTCACTATATTATTTCCGTATAAGAATATGAAATGGAAATCAACTTACAAATATTTTGAAAAGAAAATGGTTGTGAAAACTTGTAGTGGTGTCTAACAATGTGAAGCAATATGAGGAAGGATGGAACAATGAGGATCCTTTAACTTAAAATGAAATTTATGACATTCTCATTCCTATTGACTATAGGCATTATGGGTTTAAGTATTATCTTACCCATGGATGTGCTCCCTAATATTTGGAACCTAAAAAAATATCTCTCCTATTGAGGTCTTCTCAATATCAACTAATAAATGAAATTATTTTCATATGAAACTATGATGATGTCTTGTTAACATGTTTGGAGAAATCAAATGTACAAAAATTTTAGTCCGAGCCACATGATGGTTTTGCTGGAGGTCATTTTGGAGGGGACACTACTGGACATAAATTACTTTGAGAAAGGTACTTGTAGTAAACATTATTCAAATATGCTCATGCTTATGCAAGGAAATGTGAAGTATACCAAAAGTCAAATTGAAGAAAAAAGAAACCTACATTTCCTCTCCAACATATTTTAGATGACAATCCCTTTTTGTAATGGCCCCAACCGTTACCACACAAAAATGACATACAACAGGTAATTTTTTTTTAAAGCATTGGGAAAATTATGTCAACAATAAAATCATAGAAACATAACTCGACGACATCAAATGAATGAATTACACTCGACACATCGTCGTAATCAATCACGTCACAACTGACACATCCATAATTTAGTAACAACATATAATCAACCATCATCATAAATGAACGACAACACAAAGTAATAACATCACCCACTACTCATCATTGATATAAATAACAACGCAATCAATGTACAAATGAAGGATAGCGATGCATAAACATATAAGTCATAGAATATTAGCACATCAATATTAGAGAAAACTAAGACAACACTCATCATATAAACATTATAAAATGACTACCTTCACATCCTACCCTGCAACGTTAGGACCTCCAAGACACATAAGAAACACTCAAGCCTAGGTTCCCATCGATTTTGACCATTTAAGGTCTCAGGGCTGGCGACTATAATGAGAAAAAGGAGGTCTCTACATCCCACTGTCCAAAATCAAGTCCAAATCAACTAAGCTAAATAACATCATCAATGATCATCCAAGCACAAAGGAATTCTAATAAACACATACATTTAATATAAAATTCCATGGCGCAAGAGAACTAAAATACTAAATCCATCTAGCGATGAAATAATTCGAAGCGAAACAATCTACTTATTTAAATTTGTATGCACAAACAAACATCCACTTAACTTCCAGGTGCACGATTAAATCATTCATCAAATTACAATAATCAACATTATTGTCAAGGTAATGCACATGATCCATTTTCCAGATTAACATATTAACTTATTTATCACTGCACACAAATAATCAAATCATAACAAACTCATACTACAACATGGTGACAAGCGCAACAATCTACTTATTTAAATTTGTATGCACAAACAAACATCTACTTAACTTCTAGGTGCACGATTAAATCATTCATCAAATTACAATAATCAACATCATTGTCAAGGTAATTCACATGATCCATTTTCCAAATTAACATATTCACTTACTTATCACTGCACACAAATAATCAAGTCATAACAAAATCATACTGCAACATTGTGACAAGTGCATTAGTAACCTAAATCCTAAAAATTTATGCGTCCACTTAGATCATAACATGTTGGTTATTATTTTATCTGAGTTTAAATCATTAAATTGATTGACGCAGGCTTCATGTCTACTGGGGTTCCAACAAATCCTCTAAAACTATCGGCCCTCCTGGTAGAATAGAAGGAAACACAACACATGGAGTGCACTGTGCAATATCAGCCCAGATAGTCTTAATGGGTGGCTACAATACTCAAGTGTTTGCAGTTGAGAATTGAGTGGCGATATGAGAAGTATGCGTTAAGAGATCTATTTAACATATTACAACAATAAACCATCATTCACTATTATGCATGGAATATAATTAACTCATACATTCAACATACTAACATATACTTAGAAATAGTAATAAAACACATGAATTCAATCACACAACACAGGTTTTACAGTGGTTCACCCCTTCGGGCTACGTTCACAAAGATATGGCTCTTAAGCTATTCTATTATAGCAGTTTCAAAACTATAGTGTCATGCACTTTACATCTCTTTTCATTTGGGTTGAGATCTATTATGAGGTAGACTAGATCGCACCAATCTCCTCATCCTACGATATAACCCTCAAGATATACCCTCGTTCTTCTTCCCTATCTTAATATCTTACAAAATTAGGTCCTATATCAAAATATTATAACTCGATACACTATATCCATCTCTAGATTTCTCTCCTAACCCTCTAGTCATCTTTATGAAACCTAGGTATCTTTATTTATACATTTTTGGCTCATCATCCATTACAATATATTACAAAAACCATAACCGTAGCTTCATTAGGTCTTCCATGCATGCACGCATGCTCGTCTTTTTTCCAGCTGTCATTTTCCTTGTGCATGCCTTCCTTCCGAAAAATATACTTTCTTTCTGCTTTGGCCTGCTTCCAATAGGTTCCCAACATTGACACGTGGCTCGTTCGGAGCCACCTAACCTTTTTGTGCATCATCGATCTCTCTAGAGATCGCTTGGATATTCTCCCTAAGATTTATTGCTTGTGTTTAAGCCTACGCGATCTTCTCCTTGAGTGCATCCAATGCCTGCATTGCAATATCATTGTTGATCAACCTTGCGCATTTTTCCTCAACATGTGCCATATATGTCTTGGCTTCCTCTTCCCATGCAATGACTTCCACTATCCTCTCTTGGAGTGGTTCCATTTGAGCTTGGTGCTCATTTTTCTGTGTCTACACAGTGGTGATTTATGCCTATAGTTTATTCATGTCTTGCACCCCTTTTACATGCTATGTGATTGACATTGTCCTGTTCTTCTTATTTAGGTATTGGATAGCTAAGATTATCATTTCCTCCTCTTCGTACTGCTTATAGACTTGTTGATCCTTTTCCAGCTTCATCCAAACTTGTACTTCTTTGTCGAACAATTCCCTCGTTGCATGGACCTGTCGTTCTATCTCATTTAGCTGCTATGTATCCTTGGGCTTCCTTTTCTCCCTTATCTTTGGTGGAGTCGTAGGTGTGAGTTTCTCATGGATATTCTCGATCTCCTATTGGTATTGATCGATTTTCTGCATAATGTGATTAATATGTTTTTTCGTTGTGAGTTTGACCATATGCACATTATTTGGCATCTTTTCGCAGGTTACTGTGACTTCCTGCTCCAATCCCTTCACGTAATCCCTCTCCTCTTTGGTCTCAAGCCTGGCCTACTAAAATATCAATTCCATATTTTCCTGTTTATCATTTTACTGCTGCAGTTCAGCTATCTCTGTACGTGCACGAGACTGTACCTCCTGTGTAACACTGACCTGTAATTTATATAGGGCCTTGGTTGGTATCCATGGAAATACTATATTCAATTGTGTCAAATCCTTTAGGGGTGTTTTCCACACTATATCATTCATACACAACATGTTGCGTGTGTCGTGGAATGTTTCACTAAGATGTGGTATTGTCTGGACTGTATCCTGCTCACTTTCTTCATGTTATCCTCCTATTTGTGATGTTGATGGTCTTGTTTCTATGTTTTTTCTAGCTTCCTACACTTCCCCTCTCTTCCTGATGAGTTGTCATATGTTTTCTAGCTCTTCTTCAATTATGTCCCTTTGGTGCACAACATTCTCCAAATCCTCGGATGTGAGATCTTGGACCAATTGGGCTATAATTTATGCATCATCCTCCATCATCATGTATTCTAGAGGTATTCTATGCACCTTCATCTTCTTGCACATGCCCCCCATCTAAGTAGTTGGCTTCTTATTTAGTCTTGGTTCCTGCAGAGTAGGATTTGGTGTAGTCCCATGCGCTACCCCAATCTATTTTTGTTTTACTCGGGCCACCTGAGTGATGTCCCCCCTTTCTTCTACTTGTTTTTTGTCTGTTCAGTCGTTGGTTTCTCGGGAACTGTGACTTCCTGGGGCTGTTCTTATTCTTTGCCTACCTCCTCAACATGTGTACATTCCTTCATTTCCTCCTCCTCTACCCCTACATGTATGTCTCGAGTGAGGACTGGAATCCTCCATTCATCCTCCCAATCCTTGATGACCATTTCTATGTCTCCCTCGGTGATGCAACAACACATTTGTAGCCATTTTTTGTTGGGTTCCTTTCGCACCTAGATCCACATTGCATGTTGAGTGTCCTTTAAGTTAGCTATGGCCTGATAGTATGCAATAGCCTGTGGTGTTATCCTTCATATCTTGGCGATGGTATCTTCTAGATCGCAAAGATATCCTTTGAATTTATTTGTGTTCATCTTTTTGTTCCTGGCGTCCAAAGCAGTGACAAGCAATAAATATATCGCTCCATGATTGAGTTTGGGTCTAGTGGAGAAAAATACACATTTCAGTTCCTTCCATCCCATAATGGCTATCAGCATGATCAACCATGAATAATGAAACTCTATCCCCATATCATGTGCATCCTTCCAGTCATCTAGAAACATATTCAAAAAATAAGGGTCCCAACTGATCGTGGTGCCCTCGAAAAACTGTGTTGTAGCTGTGACCACCATGACTAGGACTTCCTCCTTGTGGAATTTTCTGAGTAGCTTGCGGGCCATGATTTTGCGTGGCCATTCTTTTTGTGTTGTCACTGACCCTTTTAATATTAATTCTGTGTGTCCCCCTATCAGTATTGTATTTCTTCTTCAACTCTTCAACGAGTGGTTTCTCCTTTTTTTATCATTGAGGAACTATGTGGGGTCCATGCCCCTTGATGGAAGTCTTTTGATGTACGCAATGAGCTCTAGGTTTATTTATATGAGGTTGTCTAGCCACAAATCTCTGCCATGTGTCACCTTCATCAATTTCTTGACACAATTGTTTGCATACTGTCCTCTGCCAAAGTGTGGTAGTTTCAATAGGCCTAAAATTCCAGTTTTTTCCAGTCTTGTTGCCCACTAGAGTGGTTGATGAATTAGTTCCCCAAATGGGTCTACAACCACTTTCTATATGTAGAATTGCTTCGTGAACGCCGAGAACTTGTTTGTGTCTATTACCTCATGGTCTGAGTATTTTAACTTCTCGACATAACATAGTAAATATGATTTCACCCATACCCATTTTGGTATATGTGGAAAAACAATCACTACAACAGGTTGTCTACGCGATGACCTATGTACATGTTTCTTAGCCTTTCATTGTGGTGGTTGGATCGACTTTCTAGCCTCCATTGGTCGTTCTTCAGAATATTGTTCTGGTCGTCTCGGGAAATCTTCCACTGCTACCTCCTGTGGGTGTTTCGACACAGTCATTTGTGATTCCTCCATCTCAACGACTTCTTATTGATTTAGAGTCATCCCATTGACTCTCGAAGCTTCCTTAAGATTTTCTTGTTGTGCTGGAATGATTGGGTCATAATTCTTATGGCCCTACCCCTCTTCTGGCCTATAAATTTTTATGCCCGTAGGTGTTTTTTGTTGGGTTTCTTCCATCACGAATCTCAGGCTTCTTGGTGTAGTATCTAGTGATGGGATTTTGTCCATATTGACGACTTCTGGTGGCTTCTCTTTGCTTTCTTTTGAGTTTGTTTGTGCTTTGGTCGTAACTCTAGGTTGTTTGGAATTTTGGCTCGATGCTTATTGTTTTGGCGGTGCCATGGTGGTAAAGGTCGATTGTCCGCAGAGATTAGTGGCCTCGACAACCTCTATAAACTTATATATGTGCTTTGTATGCTCTATCTCTCTCTGTCTCTTCCAGTTTCATAATAAGATTTTTTTTCCCACATCCTTGCTTTGTATGGGTGTCGTGTCAAGATTTTTGAAGACATTATATTGATTTTGGATTCAATGAGCCTCTAGTTCCTTTGTACTTGAAATTACTCTCCCTCTTCATCTCCATTTGGCATGATTAATGTGGCATACCACCAATCATTTCCAACATTTAATTCTGCAAGCCTCCATCACTTAACACGTCTTTCATCGTCTTCTCCTTTCCCTCTTATTTTTGTGTTGAACTGACAATTGGTCTTGTCTTCGTCGGGCTCATATTCCAAGTGTGTGTTCTTGTTCTCCTTTCGATGCAATGTACCTATGTTGTATTCATTTGATACCCTTCTTCTTTGTTTTTTTTACTGCGCAGTGGCTTTCAAGTTGTGGGTGGTTGACTATCCTTGTACATTTTCAGTCGACTCCCATTGGTCATCCCTCTGAGTTATGTTCCTCCTAAGTCTTTAAACTATACAAATCCCCTATATATAATATTTTTAACTTCGTAAAGCCCTAAACAATGCATTATAAGTTTCCTTGGATGTTGCATGACTTTGTCGTCATACATCAACACTAAGTCTCCTTCATTGAAAGTTTTCTTCCTAATATGTATGTCATGCCATGCTTTGTCCCTAGGTTTCTGAACTGGTTGTTGGAACCCTTCTAGGATTCTATCTTCCTCCATGATCATTAGTTGATTTCGCCTATCCTGTACTGTGCCTCGTTATGTCATGTGTGTAATCGTTGCTACACGCAGACTGGGTACCAAAAATTCTAATTGCACTACTGCTTCTTGTCCATATACCAATCTGAATGGAGTGTGTTTTGTCAACTTATTGCATGTGGTCCTATATTCCCAGAATACTATCAGTATTTTTGGGTCCCAATCATCCTTGTTTACATTAAAGATCTTTGTCAGTGCGTTTTCCAAGATTTTGATGAATGCTTATATTGTTCTGTTTGCTTGTGGATGATATTGTGTGCTCTTTTGATGGTGGAATTCAAGCTCTTCACTCATAGAATTAATAGTGATATTAATGAATTGTGTGCCTTGGTCTCTCATCAAAACTCTTGGGAAAAAAAATCTAGTGATTACTTGTTCAAATATAAAGTATGATGTTGTTTATGTGCTACAATCTTTGACTGGTGTTGCTTCTACCCATATTTCTAATCATTTTGTCATGGTGATAATGTATCTTGCTCATGTCCTCTTTGATGGTGGGTTAATTGGTCCCACAAAATCCATTTCCCATTTTTCAAATACCTACAACGTTATCTATGGTTGCAGTGGCATCCCGTGCCTTCTATTGTGTTTACCAACCCTCTAACAGAGGATGCATCTATGGTAGTAATCCTTCGACTCTCTGGGAATGGTTGGCCACCAAATTCCTATGTGAAATACCTTATGCACAATATATTTTCTTGCATAGTGTCCTCTTGTTATTCCCTCATGTGATTCTTCTAAAAACCTTGGTATTTCATGGTGTAGAACATATCTTCATAAGATGCTATCTACGCCCATTTTGTATAAGTGTCCTACGATCAGTTGATAGTCTACAGCTCGGACTACCAGGTTTTTCTTGTGCATGATGTGGTATTCCTGTGGCGCAATACCTATACTCAATTACTCAATGATGTCTACAAAGTATTCATCGGTGATCTAGAATGAAAATAACTTTGCATCCATAAATTTGTCCTCTAAACTTGTAGGTTCCTCTCTGTTCGTGCTCCTTGATAGGTGGTTAGGTCTTGCATTTAAATTTCCTAGCTTGACTATTAATTCAAAATCAAAATCTTGAAATAGGAGTAACCATAGACACATTATCCCCCCCAATACTTCATTTTTGACTAAGTATTTAAGAACTAAGTGATCTATGAACATATTAAAATTGTTTTTCAATAAGTAGTGTCTGAACTTCTAGAGTGCATAAACCATACCTAGGACTTCCCTCTTTGTAGTATTATAGTTCTTCTCTGATTTTGATAGTTTTATGCTCGTGAATTCTATAGGATGATCCAAATCTACTTCTCCTGGTTGTGCCAAAATAGATCCAATTACTATGGTTGATGAATCTACATGTACGTGGAATTGCTTCTCCCGGTCTGGAAATACTAGTATTGGTGCGATGACCATCTTTTCTTTGAGCATATCCAGACTGTGTTGACAATCTTCATTCCACTGAAACTTTGTATCTTTCATTAACAGTTTCTCCATCATCGCAGTGATCTACACATACCCTTTGATAAATTTCATGTAGTATCATGTGTTTCCCAATGTCTCTCTTAGTTGTTGGACTGTCTTTGGTGGTGGTAAGTTAACAATTACTGCAATCTTCGCAGGATCTACCAGTAAACCTTGTTTTCATACTATATGGACCAATAGTATCCCAAATGGTGTTCCAAAGATACATTTACTAATGTTTAATTATATATGGCACTGCATGCACCCTTCTAACATCATATGTAAAACCTTTACATCATCTTTCAACAGACTATAGACTGTCCAACCGTCCAAGTATACTTCTAGAAATTGGTGGACGAATTCCTTAAATGTAGCTATGACTACTCTGAAAATATTTTTGGTGCATTATTCACTCCAAACGTCATAATTGTGTACTAGTAGGATCCCCATTCTATAGCAAATGTGGTCTTCTATCTATCTTTGTAGAATTTCTGCAGAAACCTCGATAGATCTAGAATTCTAGTTAAATTGAACACAAACAATTTGCTGATATTCAAGAGATGAGAAAAAGTTTTTTCTCCATTAACAAGAAAATTATATTAATCAAAAATCAATATACATGAGCAACCATCCTCAAAAAAGAAGAGAGGAGGTGAATATATAGAATTTTCAACATAGAAATTGTAGTAAAAAAAAGCTAGAAATAGCTAAAATAGGTGTCATAAGCTAAGGGAGACCACATAGTTCGACCTATACCACTAAATATACATGTCACACAATCATTAATTTCCACAAGAGTTAAGTGATGTGTATTATCTCACTTAATCTTACTTAACTGGCAAGAGAAGAAGTTCCAACTCACTTAACTGACCCAAAATAGTAGTTACTAATAATAGTAACGACAAAAATCACTAATTAAAGAATAAATATCTAAGTCAAAGAGGAGGTGTGCATTCCCCAATAATATATGAGTTTTTCATGGGGGATTTGGAATAAAAATAGGATAAATCAAGAAAAATCAAGAAAATCAAGAACCGAGAGTTGAGTCTTGATCTAAAATTAGCAGTTTTCCCTAAAATCTAGGGATGAAGCATCCTACTTCTCTATGTGGCCAAATTAGGTGAAATAAAGTGGAAATGAATGTATTAATGAATATATAGGAGTCTAATCTAGGTATAAACTAATGTAAGTTAGGATTATGGTCCAAGACCCCCCCTTAAGCCTAACTGTAATGACAAAATATTTGAGTCCCGACAACTTGGCCATTTTAGGTACTCATTACATAAAATAATTCCTCATGAAAAGAGGAAATAGGGAAAACCTCGTGGGAAACCCCCCACACAAAAAGAGAAAAAAAATGTTGAGTGGCCGAAAGTGACCTACTCAGTTGTCTCCACCACTCCAAGCACAGCTCTCATTTCTGTAAATTTCTTTTCAGTGAAGGACTTGGTGAAGATGTCTACAACCTCATAGTGTGAATTTGGATCTGAACCAAGTGAAATATAGAAATTTATGGGAAGAAAAGGTTCTGTGGAAGCCAGGGCTTGAGGAGCCCCAAAAAACTATGATCTAGTCCTTCTTGTATCCGCAAGATCACTGACTAGTTCACCCGCATCTTGCAGGGTTTTCTCTGCCCAAGTTGGCAGCTGAGTTGGAGTAGCCATGACCTAATCCTCATCCTATGTGTCAGACCTAAAAGGATGCTCTGATGGTTGTTCTGAATTGCTTGAATAATTTTCTGACTCCTCCTCATCAGTGACAACAAGCAGTTCCTTGACAGAGTCTTCTAAAAAATCATGCAGTGATTCTTCTTCAAACTTCACACTTCGAGCTAGAATGAACTTTTCAGTGTGAAAATCCAGCAATCTATATCCTTTTACACCTTCAAGATATCCAATAAATATGCATTCAACACTTTGAGGATCCAAATCCTTCCTCTTATCTGTCGGAATGTGAGCCCATGCCCGTGAACCAAAAATACGAAAGTGCGACACTTTCGGTTTCTTACCGGTCCAACATTCAAAAGGAGTGGTGCCTTTCAATGATTTGTGAGGAACTTAGTTCTAAATGTATGCTACACAATTAATAGATTTATCCCATATCTTGGGAGCTAATTATTTTGACTGTAGCATACAATTTTCCAGCTCTTTTAAGGACCGGTTTTTCCTCTCTGCAACACCGTTCTGTTGTGGTGTATATGCCACTATGTGTTGTAGTTGTATACTGATTGAAGGCTATGGGAATGGGCCTATAATGTCACTGTGAATCATACCAAGAGGTGAATAATCTCTTTGTGTCTTCCCTTTTTCAAACTTTTTCTCTGGATGCTTGCAAAGAATGCATCCTTGACATACACTGCTTGTGAATTTAATAGTTGACAATCCTTCTACCATGTTTTCCTTGTTGAGTTGATGCAAGCACTTATAGTTTAGATTGCCAAATATTTCATCCCATAATATGATGATATCATTATATTGTGACAAAAATATAGTGCTAACAGATTTAGGAACAAAGTGGGATAATAAATACAAACGAGAACCGTAATCTGCAATTCCATGTGCAAGTTGTGAGCCTGTGGAAATGTTGGTAATCACTGTGGAATCTATAGTGAACTCCACCTTCCTTCCAGAGCCAGAATGAGTGATATGATATATCAAGAGAATATTTGCATACATCGATGGAAAATGAAGTACATTTTTGAAGCATCCCCCTTCAATATCAACAATTCCTTCTCCACACACATTTGCGGGTGTGGCATCTCACAAGTAAATTGGGGATCTGGTACTTTCTTCGATGGAGGAAAATTCATATTTTGATGCATCCATATGGTTCGATGCACCTGAATCAAGGATCCAAGATAATGGAGTGGATGTGACAGATATTATAGCATGACCATCTCGTGCTCTCCCTCTCGTTATGTTATCATCTTTCTTCTTTGCATTTTCGGGCACCGTGAGATTGTGCTGCTGCAATTGCTTAGCCATCTCATCGATATTCTTCCTCATGCAATTTTGTTCGGGATGAAAAAATTTGGAACAGTAGCTGAAAAGTGTTCTTTCCTTCTTATTATTCTTACCCTTAGGCTCCGAAGAGTTCTCTGAAGATTGTGCGAATCTCTCCTTCTTCGATTCAGGAAATTTACCCGTTCCTTTTTCCTTGTCTTTTCCACTGCTCTTTGGAGCATCAGTAGGCGCAAGTGCCTGGTTCTTGGAATGCTTGATGACACCCATTGGGACTAAATTAGCTTTCTCTTGAGTCAATTATGCAATGAAATCATTCAATGGAATCATTTTCCATTTTTCCCGAGTCAATTTACATGATTGAAAAGACAACACAAATACAGAATATTTAGGGCCTAGTTTCGAGAGAATTGAAAGGATGAGTTGTTCTTCCCCTTTCTTGACTCCACATGAATTAATTTCAATGAGGATGGATTTGAACTTGGTGAATAATTCTTGCAAGTTGCTGAAATGAATTCGACTTAGGGATATAAGTTCATTCTCTAGTTGATGGAATCGCATTGCATCCTGCTTGTTGAATAGTCCTTCCAATGTGGTCTAGACCACATCGGGAGTAGTGGCTCCACTGACATTAAAGAGGATATATCTGGAAATTGATAGGAATATCAGCCCAATTGCTTCATATAATTTATTGAAATACTTTATCTTCTCTGTTGCAGCAGTCAGTTCATTCTCCATTCCCATTGTTACCCGGTAAAGCCCTATACTTCGGAGGAGAAGAGAGATCTTTGTCTTCCGTTCAAAGTAATTGAAAGGATTTAGAATAAGTTTTGTGGGATGAGAGAGATGATACATTGCTACTTTTTTCACCTCCTGATGATCTATACCTACTGTTATCACTCCAAGAAACCCTTTGTGGTTGTAGACCAAAGGTGCTTGGTAACTTCAAGTAAAAATGTTTTTTGTGTTTTGTGTAGATTGATCAGTGGGATAACTCAATTCAAACATGGTATTCAGACAGTCA
>SNQJ01S0035624.1:40054-69284 GCA_010110895.2 Picea sitchensis | reverse complement strand
ATGTAGTAGTACTCTAGTTTAAGATTTAATCTTACTGATCTCTAAATTAGAAAATTTCCCGACCAAAATAACGCAAACAACGTCAAGGGTAATCACTTGAACTCATATATAACAATACTTGGAGAGACGACAAATAAAATGATAACAAGAAAGTATAATCAACAATAAAATAATCTAAGGAAATCTGAGGGATCCAAGTGGATTCAATTCTCATTTGTACTGAATACTCCAAGAGATAAACGAGACAAAAATCATTAAAATAAGGATCTTTAGATTACATATTATACGGAAATTAATGATGAAAAAAGTTACATCAAGAGTTAAAAATAGAAGGATTAATCTAACCAATTAACATCTCATGTAGTTGAAATTTTAGTATGAAATCCAATCCCCTTCGAGGCGATTGGCGAGGAAGTCTTGAAATTATATTCAATAGTTTGACAATTTGAGTAAGGATTGAATTAAAGCGATCATTTGATACAAGACATAAAATATGAAATTCGAATAATTTTATCAAAAACACAATCGTCACTGTAAACACAAGATGGAAGGGTTCGTCAGCATTTGTTTTCATAAGGAGGATGGAGAACCCAATTAACATCCAAAAAGTGAGTACCAACTGATACATACTTCACGATCGACCATTTTAGGTTCCTATCGAATCATTAAAAAAATAGATTTATTTCATGCCATGCAAGTTTCATCGAAAGCTTAAATTATCATTAATCACATGGATCAAATTTTACTGCACTTCAACTTAAGATCTTAGGTTTTATGTAATTGTGTCTTGTATTATTACAAAAGAGAGGTACAATGTTTCCAAATAATTAATCGTAACCTATAGTGATTGATGTATTAGATATTCATCATGTTAGTGTTTATCCTTGTCATTCCAATGTTTATATAAGAGAAAAATATGAACATGATACAAGAAATTTGAAGGTGAACAGACTTCTTCGCTAATAATTAATCATATATCACATATAATTCAACCTTGTTTATATAAGAGAAAAATATGAACACGATACAAGAAATTTGAAGGTGAACACACTCCTTCGCTAATAATTAATCATATATCACATATAATTCAACCTTGGATCAATTATCTCATATGACTATTAATATATCTCTATCAATCCGAAATTATATGTAGAGAAATAAGATTGTTATGTGCAATTTCATAACATTTTTCTTATGTTTCTTCATAGTTGGGCCTTTTTATAACTCAGGAGGATTGTCATTGCAATCTTCTTCCACACGAGAGAAGTAAAGTTTAAATTTGTATGAATTCAAGTAGTTGAGAACAAGATTTATCAAGAGTTTGTATATATATAAATTTGATGCTTCTTCTAATTAATGCGTGAATTATACACAATTCATTTTAACTTTTAGTTGTGATGAAAATGAATCCAGAAAATTGTGATTAATAAGTTAGATAGAAATATGCATAGAATCGAAAAATAACCAAATAAATTCCATTCATTACAATATGCATCTACATAAAACTATTACATAATTTAGTTAATAAGTGGATTGATCCAGTGTAAATTTGTTACAATTTAGTATGAACAATTTCAATAGCCTATCAATTAATTAACTCTCTGTACCGTAACCATAATATAATTGTTGTTGTTGAGCCTTGATCTAAATCCTTCTCATTAATATTTTCCTTTTCATTTCTTAAAAATTCACAGACTTCACTAGTACCTCCCAACCAACTCTATGGGTAATATTCTTCCTCCATAGCCCTACGAGCCACAAAGGGGCCACACACAATAAAATAACGACAATAGATCCAAGGCTTGCCTTTCAAGGAAGAGATTCCACTCTTTCTACAAAATTGGTCTCCCAACTCTCACAAGTAAAACACACGCTAAATTTTTCTCAGCATAACATTAACAAGAATAAGTGAGATCAATTTTCCTTTTACCACATTTCTTTTATATAAAAAACCCCAATGACACATGTTCTCATGCACAAATATTTTTTTTTTTTAATTAATTTGATTGTATTATTCACCCACACACATGTCACACTCTCCCCAATTTGCACAAGCAATTACCATTTTTATCTTATTTAAAAATCCAATTTCCATCACATTCCCCAATGTGTTTCTATTTTCTCTCTTAGTTGTCCATTTGTTCCCCAAATTCTCATTTAATGAGTGTCTCCTAACTAGATCTTAGTTGGAGAAGGATTATGAGTATTGTTCTAGTTAGACCTAGTCTAGTTTGACTCTAAATATTATTCTATGTGTATACCTATTCTCTTATATTATTATTTCTTCTATTTTAAAATTTCATTTTATTAATTTCATGCACATGTGTGCATTTTAGCCAACCCTTTAAATTTTGTTCTTCTTCTTCCAATACTTAGATTATTCTCAAATCTATTAACTTATGTCATAATTCATTTAGTCCTTTATTCAAATTTAGAATTTGAATTAGTCTTAGACTTATGATTAGACTTTTATTAGGATTTATAATTAATAATTTACTGTTTAATTAGTTATTTTATTCTGACAGGGTCTAATCATTTCAATGTTTTGTAGGCCACCTAGATTTATTGAATCGAGTTTTAAATTTCACGACATGTCCTTCAAGGAAAATCTCCATGCTCCAAGTGTGTCACTTGTCTTAGACTGGTTTTGGATTTTTTTCCAACCCTTGGAGTCAACCCTCCACTCAGTCGACCTTGTGAGAGACCGAGGGATTCTAAGGAATAAAGACATTTGCTTATTGTGCGCTACTTAGAAATATTTGTGAGTGATTATCTCAGTCTTCCCTCACAACATCATGAACCTCTTGAACTAGGCAGTCGTTAACATACAATTCATACCACGGTGGGAGTGCTAGTAGGCTATGACAAGGACACTGCCACACCTCTCCCTCAAATGTATGTTTTTTGTGCATGGCCCCTTTACTCCTTATGTGAGTCGGATGATCAAGCATCATCAACCCTGCATCCATGGAAAAAATAGTGTCAGTCATCCATATATATAAATCATACTAAAATCAATCATATGTCACATGTGCGTAAAATTAAATACTCAAAAAATACAATCCACTCCCTCACTCAATCCAAAGTCCAAAGAAATTCATTGATTCCATCATCATCCATCACCTATCGTGTGTCCTGCACACTCCGAGAAACTCGTCAATAATATATGCCAATACATATACATCAAAATAAAAATAAGTCACAACACATCATCATCATCATCATCATCATCATCATATATAACCCATAATCAAAACGAAATAATAATATACCATAACTGAATCACTTGCACACAAGTGTCCCAAAAAAATATATCAATAAAAATTGGCATAGTAGAACAGAATGTTACAGGAATTACCATTATGAACATTGATCATGATAAAATAGTACATTTAGTTTGATGCGGCGAGTGAACATAAAAGAATATTAATTAAATTATATAAAACTACCACTTTATAAGGAAACTCTGTCTAGATTTCCCAAAGAGATATTGAGAACATCAATATCGGAACGAAATATGATGAGGATTCCTCAAGAATACATCCATATCTGATGAATTAAAGAACGATAAAAAGCATCGAGTCGATGATTATCAAGAACAACTCATCGGGGATACACTCAATTACCTCGAACATGGAAAACATGATGGATATTCCCTGGAGTTATCTATCATGATAATGATCTATCAGAGGAAAGTTATTTGGATAAATCTTTTGGGATTACTGTTACATATGGTGCACTAGATGAGGTGATTTTGATAAGCTATTAGAAATCATGTATGAAAAATAACTGCAATGAAGGTGAATTGTCACTCTAATGTTCCCTGTCCTTTAACCCGATCCCAATAAAGAGAATCAATTACATGAAATTCAACAGACAAATGCAAGTTAAACCAACCAATACGAAGTTGATATATAGTAACTTTAACTTAAATCAAAGATACGAAGGAGTTGAAAGAGACGATATTTAATAAAATAATTCCACATTGTTATGTACATTATAAGAAAAGTCAAATTAAGGGAGAAATAGTTTCCAACACGTCTTAATATCTTAAGACTATTTTGACTCAAAGAACTACTTCTTATATTCATAATTGATCTAGAAAATATGGTGTGGGGCCCATTTAATTTTCGCCAACTAGAGAAATTAAATAGGAGTTCTTGTAAGTACAACAAATGGCAACACATGAAATAAACCAATTATCTCTATATTTTAGAAAAATGAAACGTTTGATTAGATTAGAAAAATTAAATTAAGGCCTTTATAAATATGGTTTCTTCCGATACCATGGGTTCCATATCAAACAACCTTGTTTTCTAAATTATATAAACAACTAATAAAAACTTTTAGATAATCTTTTAGACATTCTATGTAAGCCAATGTATGGGATTACTTAATTCATGTTTTTACATGCACATGTCTTACATAGATATGAAAGCAAAGAGAAACAATTTGAAATTTATTACATTTTGATGTTTGGTATACATCTCTTATACCAAAAGCATGGCCGTGCTTCTAGAAAGCATCTATATCCTTGAAAAGGTTACCTCTTAAATCATTTTATCTAAATTCTCCCATCTCTTTTTTTTTTACAAGAATATATACATATATATGTTTTATTTTCTTTTCTCTTTTGAGATTTTAGTGATTTTGCATTTTATTATTGATGGGAGAATATGCAAAGGAAACGTAAAGGAATGGAATGGACGTTCGATTTCATTTGATATGTTGGAGTTGGAAATACTTGTTGCATTTGTAGATCTACCATCATAAAGAATAACATAATTAGCATTTTAGTGTGTGGTGAGTGGAGCTTCCAGAGAATACCCAAAAGACATATGTAGGATATTATATTTATGTTTACATGTAATCTCTAAAGCAATAATGATAGTACCACCATGGAAACAAATATACCAAGTTTCAATACAATTTTTTTATATTTTTCAAAATTTATAACTTAAAATTTTATATTTTTCCATTCCAACGTTTGCACTATTTATCCTTGATCATCCACATATCATATTATTCCACAATTAGATCAAGTAGATTCTCAAGTCTAAGTGTTCTTAGGATATTTTAACATAGGAATGTTTCTTTAATCTTTCAAGTTGTACACACTCATCTTTTTTGAACATGCAAACATAATAGAAAGGACCGATTAAAAATAAAAACAACCCAATTAGTTTAAAATTAATTCAAAGAAAATATAAGAAATAGAAAGAAATAACTACAAAAGTATGTTATCACGAGAATAGAATTTTAAAGGAAAGAAAATTTAAAAGTCAACTACTATATAAAATACTAATTCACCAATAGTGATCAAGATAAGTATTTATTGAGAATTTTTCCATTGAAAGGGAGGTCCTCAATGTCCCCTTCTAGGGTTTTGAGTCTGAAAGTTACATACCCTTGTTCTTGATTTGAAATGGGCCAAGCCACTGTTGTTTTCATTTTGTATGTTTTTGTTTAGCCTCATTAGATTTTTCCCATTTTATGACTAGGTCTCCTACCTAGAAATATTTGTTGTTGATATGGATCTTATCAAACCAATGCTTCAATAATTCGTGATGTTGGTGAAATTTCATTTTTTCATTTTCCATTTCTTCTTGCAGTTTGAGAAGTGTGTCTAATATTTTTTATATAATAGGGAAATAGTTTTCTCAGACCAATTGATCTAATTAAAGAGAAGGTAAAAATATAGTGTGGGTTAAGATTGCCTCTTTTCCATAAACTAGGAAGAAAGGAGATTTGACTAAAGATACATTTTGTGTCACCCTCTCAGCCCAAAGAGCATTAGGTAAGGATAAATTCCAATTCCTCTAATGATGACTTACAATATCCTTAAGGATACATATTGAATTCACATTTTTTTATTTTGCAACACCGTATCTTGTGGGGTAATAATTGGTAGCATACTTAATTATAATACCTTTTTACAAACAAAACTCAGTTAATTTTAATGACGAAAAATATTTGGCATTATCAAAATCCAAAGATTAAGGAACACCAAACCTAGTGATAATATGAGATTCAAGGAATTATATCACTTGATTTTCAATGGTTGTTTTAAATGTAACAACTTAAGTACATACAGTAAAATAATATCTTTCTATTAACATGCATTTGTGAAGTTGACAAGAGTTAAGATTTATGTAACATCCTTCTCTTACGGGCACCTAATGTGACTTATTATTTGAGGACACTTTTGTGCAAGTGATCCGGTTAATTATATAATTGGTTGCTTCTCTTATGGATTCTGATGATGGGACTATGGATTATGATGTTATGATATGTTTTTTATGTATAAACCAATGCTATTGTCTGGATTCTCCTGAGTGTGCAGGGCTATTGATAGATTTAGGATGTCGAGGGCATCGATGGACCTCCTTGGACTCCAGATCGAGTCAGGGAGTGGATTGTATATGGATTGGGCATTTTTGTTTATGCATATGTGATATGTATTCAGGTGTATCATGATGACGTTTATGGATAGCTGATATGTTTTCATTGATGGATGCATGATCGCAATTGGTTGTTAATCATACTCGCATTAGGAGTAAAGGGGCCATGCATGAAAACTAGAGATATTGAGGGAATGAGGTAGGGTCCTTATTCCTTATAGGCCCTTAGTCTCCCACAAGGTCGACTGATGGAGTATTGACTCCAAGAATTGGATGTCTACCAAAATCAGTCAAAAGGAGAGTGGCACTCTTGGAGCATGTAGTGCATCTTGAATGGAATGTTACATAAATGAAACATGAATAAAGGAGAGTGGCACCCTTGGATAACGTAGTGCATCATGAAGGGCGGATCACCATTTTTTTTAACACTGGTGAGTCAATGAACCTAGGTACCTAGAAAAAAATATATTATTTTGACTTGGTCAACCTTAAAATAAATGTTGTATGAGTAAAGTTTAAAAATTATAAATTTCCCTTAAAGCCAATTTTTCTAAGCTTGCTTGAAATTAAAGCATAGGTCAAAATGGTGTATAATGACTAAAAAAAATTATTAATCAATTAATAAAAGGGAGATGAAGAGAAAATCAAATTCAAAATTTAAAGGAGAAAAAATTTATCAAAAATTTAATTGTTGGTTATGTGCAAAAACGTGCTAATTTAGAACTTAGACAAAAAGAAGAAAATTAAATCAAAAAGGAATGTGGAGCATAGAAGGGAATATAATCTAGAGAAATTTTCAAATTAGAACTCAACTAAGATTTAAGAAAGACATAAGTCATTAAGGGAATGTGAGGGAAAAAGGGACATCAAGGAGCGTTTTTAGGAACGCTTTTAGGTGGGTGAGAGAAATTGACAATTTAATTTAATTAATGAAGTGAATTTCTCGTGAAACGAAGGGATTGGGTGACAAGTGTATGAAGGAGAATATTTCCTAGTAAAAATTTAATAAAAATAAATTAACGTGCATTTTGGCAAGGGACACTAAGAGAAATCTCTAAAAGAAATAGCGGAGCGGGAGAATGGATCACCATTGGTATGCGTAAGGCTATGCTGGCGGATTTTACTCTTGACTGATTTTTCTTGTGGGACTTGGGATACCCACAATAGATAAAGAGTGGTAGCTTGATGTTGTGAGGTGATCTGGGAACTAGATTTATCTGTTTTGTGAGAGTTGCTGCTTTGCGGCTCACGGGGCTTAGGGGGAAGAAGAGTACCCCTAGCGTTGGCTGGGAGGTATCGCTGAGTTCTCAATGATTAGAAAGTGGGAGCGAGGAGGGTCGCAAGCAATCAAATAACATTAGCAAGCCACCAATCGGGTTATGGTACACATTTGTTTTAGTTTCACTTGTAAATTAGTTAGAATTGTACATAGATTTATTGTTGATTTATTTGTATTGGTTGTCTGATATTGTTTGGCATAGTCCCCCTCTTAGTTTTTGTTGTTTCTTTACTTGTTTTATTAATGTGAATAAACTATGCGTGTGAACAAGAAAAACACCCAGCATAGGAGCATGTCTCCTTTACATTTTTGTTGTGTCTTACTTGTTTATTTAATGTGATTAAACTTTGCGTGTGAGCAGGGAAAGCATCCAACATAGGGATAGGTCTCCTATACATTTTTTCTATGCCCTCCTTGTTTATTTTCATTTGATTAAAATTTGTGTGTGAGCAAGAAAAATGCCCATCATGGGGGCATGTCTCCTCTGTGTTTTTGTTGTGTATTCCTTGTTTATTTTTTGTGATTAAACTTTGTAGGTAAGCAAGAAAAATGCCCAAGATAGGGGCATGTCTCCTATCCATTTTTGCAGTGTCTTCCTTGTTTTTTTTTATGTGATTAAAATTTGTGTGTGAGAAAGACAAATGGCCATCATATGGGCATGTATCATCTGTGGTTTTGTTGTGTATTCCTTGTTTATTGTGTTGTGATTGAACTTTTTGGGTGGGCAAGAAAAACACCCAGCATAGGGGCATGTCTCCTCTATGTTTTTTCTCCATCTTCCTTGTTTATTTTGATGTGATTAAACTCTATGTGTGAGAAATGAAAATGACCAGCATAGGGGCATGTTGCCTCTTCTTTTTGTTGTGTCTTTCCTTTTTTTTCTGATGTGAAAAAAAAAATTGCACATGAGCAAAAAAATGCCCAGCATAGGGGCATGTATGCTCAACATTTTTTTTGTGTCTTTCCTTTTTTTACTAATGTGAATAAAATCTGCACGTGAGCAATAACAACACCCAGCATAGCGGCATGTGTCCTCTTCATTTTTGTTGTTTCCTTCCTTTTTTATTTGGATGTGATTAAACTCTAAATGTGAACAAGAAAAATGCCCAACATAGGGGCATGTTGCATCTGCGTTTTTGTTGTGTTTTTTCTTTTTTCTTTTTTATGTGAAAAGAGTTTTTGTGTGAGAAAAAACGCCCAACATAAGGGCATGTTGCCTCTGCATTTTTTCTATGTATTTCCTTTCTTTATTAGTGCTGATATGAAATCTTAAAGAAAGTTCATCGTTGAGGTAAGCTTGTAATAAATGGTTAGCTTTAAATGTTTTCTTTTACTAAATGTTTAAATGAATGGTTATTTTAATGGTTGCAAAACTGTTTATTAATGTTATTATTAATGTTAATAATAATTTTCATCACTAATGTATATTTAATTAATTGTTATGATGAACGGTTACTATTAATGTTGTATAAGTGCTATTAATGTTCGATTATTATTAAATGTTTATAATAATATCCATTATTAAATGTGTGTTTCTATTAACTTTTTATGATGAAGGGTCGTTATTAATGTTTTTTCAGTAAATGTTTATAGAGAAGTGGTTAATCAAAGGACTTGAGTCTCTTATGAAAATACATTGTATGTCATAATGGGAGTTAAATATTTTGAGATTTCCTTAGCACCTTGTAATCATTGAAAATTAAGATCAATTATGAGATTAGATTTATTTTGTGCCTTGGAATAAAAATGCTTGGGTACTCTTGCGAAATAGATGACGTGGATGCATGTCCACTTAGATTTAGTCTATTTCTCGCACACATTAATTTAATGTATTGAATGATGGTTTTAGACGTTTAGTTATTTAGTTTGTTCATCAATGATGGTTTTAAACTTAGTGTATTTCTTGCGGGTTTGAAAATATAAGGTATTGAAAGAGGTATGGTATAATGTTTATATTTTATTCTTGCACGCAATTTGTAGTCAATGCAATGAATGGTTGTTGGTTATTTACTTATTGCACTCATGGATTTTTATGAAGGTTAGAGCAATAAAATTTAATGAATGTATTTAACTTGCATCGTTGAATTAGCATGATTGTTATTAGATTGATTTCATTTATGGATTCCACACATTGTATGATGGTCAAATATTATTGGAATTCTTGCACAATAGGTTTGATGTCATGTATGATGGTGTGGAATGTGTTATCTTGCGCATTGGATGATGTTGATGAATAGGTGTTAGGTTTCTTGTGCTATGTTGGAAGCAGGCCAAAGCGAAAAGAAAGACTATTTTTTGGATGGAAGGCATGCACGAGAAAAGCGACAGTTGGAAGGAAGAGGATCATGTGCGCATGCACGGAAGAATTAACAATGCTAAGGTTAGTTTTTTTGTAATACAATGTAATGGTTGATTACCCAGAAATGTATAATTATAGAAACCTAGGCTTCATAGAGAAGACCAGAGGGCTAGGAGAGAAAGATAGAGACATATATAGTTTATCGAGTTGTAATATTTTGATATATGACCTAATTTTGTAAGTTGTTGAGATGGGGAATGAGAAGGAGGGTAGATATTGAGGGTTAGATTACAGGCTAAGGATCCTAGTGTGATCTAGTACACCTCGTAATAGATCTCAACCCAAATGAAAAGAGTTGAAAAGCGCATGGCATTGTAGTTTTGGAACTGCTATAATAGAAGAGCTTAAGAGACAGATATTTGTAGATGTATCCCAAGAGGGGGTTAAAAATGGTAAAACATGTGTTGTGTAATTCAATGCATGTGTTTTCTTGTTGTTTTTAAGTAGATATTAATATGTTGAATGTATGATTGGATTATATTTCATGCATAATCATGAATGATGGTTTATTTCTATAATAAGTTAAATAGATCTCTTAGCACATACTTCTCAAATATCCACTCAATCCTCAACTGAAAATACTTCAGTATTGCATTCACCCATTAAGACTATCTTGGGTGAGACTGGGCCATGCACTTTGTGCGCTGCATTTCCTTTTGGTCTACCAGGAGGGTCGATAGTTTTAGAGGCTTTGTTGTAACCCTAATAGACATGAACCCTAGGTCAATCAAGTTAAAGATATAAACACAGATAAAATAATAACCAACAAATGGTTATGTTTCCAAAGGTTAGAACAATATAGGATTGACTAGATGGGATCTCTTGAAAATATGTTAAAAGATACATAAGATTTGCGGAAGGCGGGCCAAGGGAATACTGAATTGAATGATGAGAAGAATTCACCACTATAAGGGGATGTTGAGAGCATGTAATCCCACAAAATCTGAGATTGAAAGCTAGTTGAAGATGAAAGAGCTGGAATTTGTGCAGAAAGATAACGGAAACCCTCGAGTAACAATGTGCAAATATCTTGAGAAATATGTGTTTACCAATTTGCATGAAGTATTTTTCTGTGATTTTCCACATTTATTACAGGAGTGGATATTGAGGTTGAAGGATAACCACACAACAAGATGGATCTGAAAGTTAGAGTGGACCCCAATTTAGATTCAGTAGTTACAACACACTAACAACAAATTCACTCGCTCAGTAGATTTTTGGCTCAAGAGTATTGTAGCAAGATTTATAACAAAATTTGTAGTAGATACAGCAAAGTCATACAACGCAGCGAAGAAAGAGTTTATACGTGGTCCTCAAGGACGGTATATTCAATCATTGTATACTTCTATTAAGATACTATTGTATAAAAAAGGTGTAATGAAAATGGAGTCAAACAACTAAACTTCCCCGCGTACATTGGGGAAGGGGTTGAGGATTGACCAAAAGAGGAGAAATGTATGGAGGAGTGGACACAAGGAAGAAGGAGGAACCATTAGACCTAATCATTATGGATGATTACCAGATCAAGCAGATCATGGAAACAACTGGAAAGACGTGCAGTGGAGTACCCTACCAATACAAGGTGAACACCAAGAAGTTGGTTGTAGCCCTGAGGGAAGGCTTGGAAAGTGATGAAGAAGAGGTAGAGGATCTTTGGGCAGCGGAGAATATTGAGGAAATCATGTGCGCAACATATGAGAGGAAAACAAGATGTCCAAGAGAAGGGAGAGAAGGAATCAATCCTATCCATGTTAGTTTCAGTGTGGAACCCATAAACCCATGTGCAACTAATACACCAAAGAGAACACCACCGTTTAGACAACTGAAATTTGGGAGAAGAAAGAAAGCATGAATTACATCCACATAAGGTACAAGAACTGGAGGAGGCCTTTCAGGAAGCACTAGTCAAGTATCTACACCATGCGGAGGTAGTAGTTTACCATTCAGGATGGCAAGACACAATCTCACCATCAGGTTACCAGAATTCAAAGGATAAGTGTCGGAGGACCCCAAAAAACATTTGTTTATCTGTGAAAAGATTTGGGAAGAGAAAAAGATCACAAATGAAGATACCAAACTTGCATAACTAATTATTACACTAAGGGATCACACACATTATTGGTATACGAGTTTAGCTACAAACAATCCACCAGGAACAACCAGAACAATTGCGGACATCAAGAAATTGTTGATAAATGAGTTTCAGAAGCCAAGTTTAGCGGATCAGTACATGAATGAGCTGATAGAAATCAGACAAAAATAAGGAGAATTTGTATGGTAGATTGACCAGAGATTCAAGTGAATGAAAGGAAAGTTGAAATATCTCATGACCGATATGCAGCACAGGAACCTGTTCGTCAATTCACTGCTACCACACTTGAAGTACCCATTGTGATAACAAAAGTTTCAGACACACGCAGAGGCTCTATAGGCATCCCTTCAACTGGAATAAAATAAATATCAACAAATGGATCTATCCATCAAGGAGTTGAAGGAATATTCGAAAAACTTAGCGTTCCATCTAAACCAGAACAAAAGTAAAGATAAACGAGAAGTTGTTTGGTATACTACATGCAGGACGAAAGGACACGACAAGAATGAATGCCCAACATTCGCACAGTACATAAAAGTCGGGATGCCAAACCAGGTGCTAGCAGGAGGACTCTGGTGTAAAATATGTAAGAAAATGGGCCACGATCCATATCATTGTCCAATGATGTAGTAATAGAAGACAGTCCCAAACATTTCATATTGAAACTTGTTCAAGTCAGTGGGACATGATGAAAAAGATTGTAGAACTATGAATTTGATGTGAGAGAGGACATCATATGCATAGAGGATGCAGGCATAAATGATGACTGAGCTAGCCGCACCATATTTTAACCAAGTTCCAACCCCATACAACACTGTGCAATAATAGTATAATATTGTGAAATAACCATATAATACTGCGCAACCACAATATAACACAACGCAACCCCAGTTAAATACCATGCAGTACAATAAAGCACCTCCATATAATGCACCGAGATAATATTGAGTTGGCTACATAGGTGGAGGATGAGAAAGAGAAGGTTTTGGAAGAAATATAGGACCAGTGGTATGTCACAATTGTCAACAACTGGGACATTATGAAAGAGAATTTCCACTTCCACCAACGACTTGAATGTATTGTCACGCATCGAATCATGACAAAGAAGAGTTTCCCACGTTAGTAGGGAAGATACAGGAAAAGGGGAACAAAAACAACCAAATTGTTCAATGGATTTCAGTGGAAGAGAGGGATTTAGGATGAAACATCAACATAGTTACGCACGGAGGAGGTAAAATGGGGAACAACATATCCCGACAAGAGCCAGTACAACAACATTGGGTGAAGAAGAATGTTGAACCAAGGAGACACTTCAAACTACAGAACAAAAATGAAATATTTCAGAAAACCAGACAAAAATTCTTGAAGCAAGACACCACGTCGACTTCAACTGTGCAACAAAGCAAGGAAGTGCCAGCGTATGAGATGCCTCCATTGTTGGATCATGTCAAGGAAATGAAGCCCCTAGGACAAGTAAGTACAATCAAAGACTTTTTTCAATCATGTGTAAAAGTATTGAATGACCCATCCTTTGTCAAAATATTGAAAAATATATTAGCAATATGTAACATAGAGACAAAAGGAAAACTAGAACAAAAAATACCCAATCACCTACATACAAGAAGAAGAAAAAGTAGGGATTTCATGATGAATGCCAACATTAGAGAATTAAACATGTGATATATCATACTAGATCTACGATCTAAAGTTATTATGTTACCCAAAACAACATGGCAATGTATGGGAGAACCCACATTAGTATATTCACCTATTCAGGTCAAACTGACAAACCAACAAAAAGTTCTACCAATTGGTAGAATTAAAGGAGTGACAATAGATCTGGATGGAGTGAGCACTAAAGAAGACTTCAAAGTGATTGAAATAGTGGACGACACCACACCATATCCAAAATTTCTTGGAATGGATTGGACGTTTTATAACCATGCCATAATCAACTTAAAAACATGAAAAATGACATTTTATTTAGGAGAATATAGGGTCATCATGCCATTAAGCCAATCATAAGGGGAAAGGTTGGTAGAAACTACTTTCTTAGACTGACAGGAAATCATCCAGTTTTACAAAAAAACTACATGCAATGAGGATACTTTGTTGGAAAAGAATTACTTCATGTGAGACAGACTCAGATACATGACCATAAAACTAACAATAAAGGCTACACGAGTTTCCATAGAATATGCACAAGAATAGACCGCATAGTAAGATGGGTAGGTACGGATATCAGGAAACCACCCAACTTCCATGGAATAAATGATCTAGAATTATTATTGTTGTAGTAAGAGGATGAACTGCTCGAAAATGAGAGACTCTTAGCACTCGATATAGAAATCAATGCCACACCCTCAATATGGTGGGGTGCACATAATTAAATAATCAAGGACTAGTATGAATGTAAGAGGCTACTATGTATAAGGTTAGGCACAGAACAAATAAGCAACCAAAAAGAAAAGTATGATTGACAGGGGGAGCTAGAGGAACACTTGGAGAAGTGCAGAGCGCTGTGAAAAATGACACCTCCAGAGGAATGGCCTCATCATTTCATACATACCTTAGAAGTAATACTAGCAAACTGGTATACAAACAAGGAACTGTAGAGAGGAACTGCAAAATGTATAGTATTGCAACAAAATTTTACAGTCACTTTCTCATTCGAGCATGAGAACCCCAACATAGATGGAACAATTAAGAATATAACATCGGTCATATTCATTAAGGAATCATAATTTTAACTCATAATAGAGGAACAATAGTGGAATAGACATACAGTGAAGGAATTGTTGTCATGCTACCATGTGTAGGAAGAAGAACTAGATGAAGATGATCCACGTGATATTTAGATCGAGGAAGCAGAAGGTGAGAGAGAAGTGGAAGGTCCACCTTTAGAATTAGAATTAATTTTTCCGCCAATCAATGTGAAGAAATTCAACATCTAGACAGTGGAGAATCCCAAAATGGCCAGTATTGGAGACTACTGGGATGAGAAAACAATAGAAATAATAATAGAATTACTATGCGAGTAGAGCGATTTGTTCTGCACAACATTTACAGAAATGAAGGGCATAGCAAAAGAGCTAGGAGAAATGAAAATACCACTCATATTTGAAGCACGATCGATCATACAATGACCATATACAGTAAACCCTATATATACGAAGAAAGTTAAAGCCAAGATCAATAGAATTCTTGAAGTCAGAATCATAGAACCTATGGAAGAATCAGAATGGATAATCTTGATGGTAGCTTAGGAGAAGAAACAAGGTAGGATAATAATATGCATAAACTTGAGGAAGTTGAATGATGCATGCCTACATGAACTGTTCCCTACACCTTTTACGGATGAAGTTTTGGAAAAAGTATGAGGACACAAAGTTTACTCATTCATTGATGGAGTCTCAAGCTACCACAAAATCAAGATAGCATAGGAAGATTGTTGGAGCATAATCCTAACTTACATTAGTTTATACCTAGATTAGACTTCTAGATCTTGGTTAATACACTCATTTACACTTTATTTCACCTAATTTGGCGACATAGAGAAGAAGGGTGCCTCATCCCTAGATTTTAGGGAAAACTCCTAATTTTAGATCAAGACTCAACTCTCGGTTCTTGATTTTCTTGATTTATTCTTGATTTATCCTTGATTTATTCCAACTCCCCCATGCAAAACTCATCTCTTATTGGAGAATGCGCACCTCCTCTTTGAGTGAGATATTTATTCCTTAATTAATGATTTTTTCCGTTACTATTATTAGTAACTACTATTTCGGGTCAGTTAAGTGAGTTGGAACTGCTTCTCTTGTCAGTTAAGTGAGATTAAGTGAGATAATGAACATCACTTAACTCTTGTGGGCATTAGTGAGTGTTTTACATGTATATTTAGTGGTCTAGGTCAGACTATGTGGTCTCCCTTAGCTTATGACACCTATTTTAGCTATTTCTAGCTTTTTTCGACTAGAATTTCTATGCTGGAAATTCTATACATTCACCTCCTCTCTTCTTTTTTGAGGACGGTTGCTCATGTATATTGATTTTTGATTAATATAATTCTCTGATTTATGGAGAAATTTTTTTTTCTCATCTCTTGAATATCATGAAATTGTTTGTGTTCAATTTAACTAGAATTCTAGATCTATCGGGGTTTCTGTAGGAATTCTACATGGTATCAGAGCTAGATTGAATCTAGTGGATTGTACACAATTTTATTTGTAGGTATAGATCATCAGGAGGCGCAAAAAGTAGCAATGTATCATCTCTCTCATCCCACAAAACTTATTTTAAATCCTTTCAATTACTTTGAATGGAAGACAAAGATCTCTCTGCTCCTCCGAGGTATAGGGATTTACCGGGTAACAATGGGAATGGAGAAAGAACTGACTGCTGCAACAAAGAAGATAAAGTATTTCAATAAATTATATGAATAAATTGGGCTGATATGCCTATCAATTTCCAGATATCCCCTCTTTCATGTCAGTGGAGCCACTACTCCCGATGTGGTCTAGACCACATTTGAAGGACTATTCGGCAAGCAGGATGCAATGAGAGTGCATCAACTAGAGAATGAACTCATATCCCTAAGTCCAATTCATTTCAGAAACCTGCAAGAATTATTCACCAAGTTCAAATCCCTCCTCATTGAACTTAATGCATGTGGAGTCACGAAAGGGGAAGAACAACTCATCCTTTCAATTCTCTCGAAAATAGGCCCTAAATATTTTGTATTTGTGTTGTCTTTTCAATCATCTAAATTGACTCGGGAAAAATGGAAAATGCTTCCATTTAATGATTTCATTGCAGCATTGACTCAAGAGAAATCTAATTTAGTCCCAATGGGTGTCATCAAGAATTCCAAGAACTAGGCACTTGCGCCTACTGATGCTCCAAAGAGAAGTGGAAANGCCTAAGGGTAAGAAGAAGAAGAAGGAAAGAACACTTTGCAGCTACTGTTCCAAATTTTTTCATCCCGAACAAAATTGCATGAGGAAGAATATCGATGAGATGGCTAAGCAATTGCAGCAGCACAATCTCACGGTGCCCGAAAATGCAAAGAAGAAAGATGATAACATAACGGGAGGGAGAGCACAAGATGGTCATGCTATAATAGCTATCACATCCACTCCATTATCTTGGATCCTTGATTCAATTTCATCGAACCATATGGATGCATCAAAAGATGAATTTTCCTCCATCGAAGAAAGTACCAGATCCCCAATTTACTTGGGAGATGCCACACCCACAAAGGTGTGTGGAGAAGGAATTGTTGATATTGAAGGGGGATGCTTAAAAATGTACCTCATTTTCCCTCGATGTATGCAAATATTCTCTTGATATATCAGATCACTCATTCTAGCTCTGGAAGGAAGGTGGAGTTCACTATAATCTCCACAGTGATTACCAACATTTCCACAGGCTCACAGCTTGCACATGGAATTGCAGATCACGGTTCTCGTTTGTATTTATTCTCCCACTTTGTTACTAAATATGTTAGCACTATATTTTTGTCACAATATAATGATATAATCATATTATGGGATGAAATATTTTTCAATCTAAACTATAAGTACTTGCATCAACTCAACACGGAAAACATGGTAGAAGGATTGTCAACTATTAAATTAACAAGCAGTGTATGTCAAGGATGCATTCTTTGCAAGCATCCAGAGAAAAAGTTTGAAAAAGGGAAGGCACAGAGAGATTCTTCACCTCTTGGGATGATTCATAGTGACATTATAGGCCCATTCCCACAGCCTTCAATCAGTATACAACTACAACACACAGTGGCATATACACCACAGCAGAACAGTGTTGCAGAGAGGCAAAACCGGTCCTTAAAAGAGCTGGAAAATTGTATGCTATAGTCAAAATAATTAGCTCCCAAGATATGAAATGAAGCTATTAATTGTGTAGAATACATTCAGAACTAAGTTCCTCCCAAATCACTCAAAGGCACCACTCCTTTTGAATGTTGGACCGGTAAGAAATCGAAAGTGTCGCACTTTCGTATTTTTGGTTCACGGGCATGCGCTCACATTCCAACAGATAAGAGGAAGGATTTGGATCCTCAAAGTGTTGAATGCATATTTATTGGATATCTTGAAGGTGTCAAAGGATATAGATTGTTGGACTCTCACACTAAAAAGTTCATTCTATCTCGAAGTGTGAAGTTTGAAGAAGAATCACTGCATGATTTTTTAGAAGACTCTATCAAGGAACCGCTTGTTGTCACTGATGAGGAGGAGTCATAAAATTATTCGAGAAATTAAAAAAAACCATCAGAGCATCCTTTTAGGTCTGACACATAGGATGAGGAGTAGGTCATGGCTACTCCAACTCAGCTTCCAACTTGGTCAAAGAAAACCCTGCAAGATGCGGGTGAACTAGTCGGTGATCTTGCGGATACAAGAAGGACTAGATCATAGTTTTTTGGGGATCCTCAATCCCTGTCTTCCAAAAATACTTTTATTCCCATAAATTGCTATATTTTACTTGGTTCAGATCCAAATTCACACTATGAGGTTGTAGACATCTTCACCGAGTCCTTCACTGAAAAGAAATTTACAGAGCTGAGAGCTATGCTTGGAGTGGTGGAGACAACTGAGTAGGTCACTTTCGGCCACTCAACATTTTTTTCCTCTTTTTGTGTGGGGGGTTTCCCATGAGTTTTTCCCTCTTTCCTCTTTTCATGAGGAATTCTTTTATGTAATGAGTACCTAAAATGGCCAAGTTGTCGGGACTCAAATATTTTGTCATTACAGTTAGGCTTAAGGGGGGGTGTTGGAGCATAATCCTAACTTACATTAGTTTATACCTAGATTATACTCCTAGATATTCGTTAATACATTCATTTCCACTTTATTTCACCTAATTTGGCCACATAGAGAAGTAGGACGCTTCATCCCTAGATTTTAGGGAAAACTGCTAATTTTAGATCAAGACTCAACTCTCAGTTCTTGATTTTCTTGATTTTTCTTGATTTATCCTATTTTTATTCCAAATCCCCCATGAAAAACTAATATATTATTGGGGAATGCACACCTCCTCTTTGAGTGAGATATTTATTCCTTAATTAGTGATTTTTGTCGTTACTATTATTAGTACCTACTATTTCGGGTCAGTTAAGTGAGTTGGAACTGCTTCTCTTGTCAGTTAAGTGAGATTAAGTGAGATAATGCACATCACTTAACTCTTGTGGACATTAATGAGTGTGTGACATGTATCTTTAGTGGTCTAGGTCGAACTATGTGGTCTCCCTTAGCTTATGACACCTATTTTAGCTATTTCTAGCTTTTTTTTACTACAATTTCTATGTTGAAAATTCTATATATTCACCTCCTCTCTTATTTTTTGAGGATGGTTGCTCATGTATATTGATTTTTGATTAATATAATTTTCTTATTTATGGAGCAAAAACTTTTTCTCATCTCTTGAATATCAGCAAATTGTTTGTGTTCAATTTAACTAGAATTCTAGATCTATCGAGGTTTCTGCAGGAATTCTACAAAGATAGATAGAAGACCACATTTTCTATAGAATGGGGATCCTACTAGTACACAATCATGACGTTTGGAGTGAATAATGCACCAAAAATATTTTCAGAGTAGTCATAGCTACATTTAAGGAATTCGTCCACCAATTTCTAGAAGTATACTTGGACGGTTGGACAGTCTATAGTCTGTTGAAAGATGATGTACAGGTTTTACATATGATGTTAGAAAGGTGCAGGCAGTGCCATATATAATTAAACATCAGTAAATGTATCTTTGGAACACCGTTTGGGATACTATTGGGCCATATAGTATGAAAACAAGGTTTACTGGTAGATCCTGCGAAGATTGCAGTAATTGTTAACTTACCACCACCAAAGACAATCCAACAACTAAGAGAGACATTTGGAAACACATGATACTACATGAAATTTATCAAAGGGTACATGTATATCACTGCGATGATGGAGAAACTGTTAATGAAAGATACAAAGTTTCATTGGAACGAATATTGTCAACACAGTCTGGATATGCTCAAAGAAAAGATGGTCACCGCACCAATACTAGTATTTCCAGACCGGGAGAAGCAATTCCACGTACATGTAGATTCATCAACCATAGTAATTGGATCTATTTTGGCACAACCAAGAGAAGTATATTTGGATCATCCTATAGAATTCACGAGCATAAAACTATCAAAATCAGAGAAGAACTATAATACTACAAAGAGGGAAGTCCTAGGTATGGTTTATGCACTCCAGAAGTTCAGACACTACTTATTGGAAAAACATTTTAATATGTTCATAGATCACTTAGTTCTTAAATACTTAGTCAAAAATGCAATATTGGGGGGGATAATGTGTCTATGGTTACTCCTATTTCAAGATTTTGATTTTGAATTAATAGTCAATCTAGGAAATTTAAATGCAGGACCTAACCATCTATCAAGGAGCACGAACAGAGAGGAACCTACAAGTTTAGAGGACAACTTTATGGATGCAAAGTTATTTTCATTCTAGATCACTGATGAATACTTTGTAGACATCATTGAGTAATTGAGTATAGGTATTGCGCCATAGGAATACAACATTGTGCACAAGAAAAACCTGGTAGTCCGAGCTGTAGACTATCAATTGATCGCAGGACACTTATACAAAATGGGTGTAGATAACATCTTATGAAGATATGTTATACACCATGAAAGACCAAGGGTTTTAGAAGAATCACATGAGGGAATAACAAGAGGACACTATGCAGGAAAAGATATTGTGCATAAGGTATTTCACATAGGAATTTGGTGGCCAACCATTCCCAGAGAGTCGAAGGATTACTACCATAGATGCATCCTCTGTTAGAGGGTTGGTAAACACAATAGAAGGCACGAGATGCCACTGCAACCACAGATAATGTTGTAGGTATTTGAAAAATGGGAAATAGATTTTGTGGGACAATTTAACCCACCATCAAAGAGGACATGAGCAAGATACATTATCACCATGACAAAATGCTTAGAAATATGGGTAGAAGCAACACCAGTCAAATATGTAGCGCAGAAACAACATCACACTTTATATTTGAACAAGTAATCACTAGATTTTTTTCCCCAAGAGTTCTGATGAGAGACCAAGGCACACAATTCATTAATATCACTATTAAGTCTATGAGTGAAGAGCTTGAATTCCACCATCAAAAGAGCACACAATATCATCCACAAGCAAACAGAACAATAGAAGCATTCACCAAAATCTTGGAAAACACACTGACAAAGATCTTTAATGTCAACAAGGATGATTGGGACCTAAAAATACTGATAGTATTGTGGGAATATAGGAACACATGCATTAATTTGACAAAACACACTCCATTCAGATTGGTATATGGACAAGAAGCAATAGTGCAATTAGAATTTTTGGTACCCAGTCTACGCGTAGCAACAATTACACACATGACATAACGAGGCACAATACAGGATAGGCTAAATCAACTAATGATCATGGAGGAAGATAGAATCCTAGCAGGGTTCCAACAACCAGTTCAGAAACCTAGGGACAAAGCATGGCATGACATACATATTAAGAAGAAAACTTTCAATGAAGGAGACTTAGTGTTGATGTATGACGACAAAGTCATGCAACATCCAAGGAAACTTAGAATGCATTGTTTAGGTCTTTACGAAGTTAAAAATATTATATATAGGGGATTTGTATAGTTTAAAGACTTAGGAGGAACATAACTCAGAGGGATGACCAATGGGAGTCAACTGAAAATGTACAAGGATAGTCGACCACCCACAACTTGAAATCCACTACGTAGTAAAAAAAAAAAAAAGAAGGGTATCAAACGAATACAACATAGGTACATTGCATCGAAAGGAAAACAAGAACACACACTTTGAATATGAGCCTGACGAAGACAAGACCAATTGTCAGTTCAACACAAAAATAAGAGGGAAAGGAGAAGACGACGAAAGACGTGTTAAGTGACGGAGGCTTGTAGAATTAAATGTTGGAAATGATTGGTGGTATGCCACATTAATCATGCCAAATGGAGATGACGAGGGAGAGTAGTTTCAAGTAGAAAGGAACTAGAGGCTCATTGAATCCAAAATCAAGATAATGTCTTCAAAAATCTTGACACGACACCCATACAAAGCAAGGATGTGGGAAAAAAAATCTTATTATGAAACTGGAAGAGATAGAGAGAGATAGAGCATACAAAGCACATATATAAGTTTATAGAGGTTGTAGAGGCCACTAAGATCTGCGGAAAATCGACCTTTACCACCATGGCACCGCCAAAACAATAAGTATCGAGCCAAACTTCCAAACAACCTAGAGTTATGACCAAAGAACAAAAAAAATCAAAAGGAAGTAAAGAGAATTCACCAGAAGTCGTCAATATGCATGAAATCCCATCACCAGATACTACACCAAGAAGCCTGAGATTCGTGATGGAAGAAACCCAACAAAAAACACCTACGTGCATAAAAATTGATAGGCCAGAAGAGGGGTAGGGCCATAAGAATGATGACGCAATCATTCCATTGAAACAAGAAAATCTTGAGGAAGCTTCGAGAGTCAATGGGATGACTCTAAAACAATAAGAAGTTGTTGAGATGGAGGAATCACAAATGACCGTGTCGAAACATCCACAGGAGGTAGCAGTGGAAGATTTCCCGAGACGACCAGAACAATATTCTGAAGAATGACCAATGGAGGCTAGAAAGTCGAGCCAACCACCACAATGAAAGGATAAGAAACATGTACATAGGTCATCGCGTAGATAACCTGTTGTAGTGATTGTTTTTCCACATATACCAAAATGGGTACGGGTGAAATCAGATTTACTAGGTTATGTCAAGAAGTTAAAATACTTATACCATGAGGTAATAGACACAGACAAGTTCTCGACGTTCACGAAGCAAGTCTACATATAGAAAGTGGTTGAAGACCCATTTGGGGAACTAATTCATCAACCACTCCAGTGGGCAACAGGACTGGAAAAAACTGGAATTTTAGGCCTATTGAAACTACCACACTTTGGCAGAGGACAGTATGCAAACAATTGTGTCAAGAAATTGATGAAGGTGATACATGGCAGATATTTGTGTCTAGACAAGCTCATATAAATAAACCTAGAGCTCATTGCGTACATCACAAGACTTCCATCAAGGGGCATGGACCCCACATAGTTCCTCAATAATAAAAAAAGGAGAAACCACTTGTTGAAGAGTTGAAGAAGAAATACAATACTGATAGGGGGACACACAGAATTAATATTAAAAGGGTCAGTGACAACACGAAAAGAATGGCCACGAAAACCAGGGCCCGCAAGCTACTTAGAAAATTCCACCAGGAGGAAGTCCTAGTCATGGTGGTCACAGCTGCAACACAGTTTGCCGAGGGCACCACGATCAGTTGGGACCCTTATTTTTTGAATATGTTTCTAGATGACTAGAAGGATGCACATGATATGGGGATAGAGTTTCATTATTCATGGTTGATCATGCTGATAGCCATTATGGGATGGAAGGAACTGAAATGTGTATTTTTCTCCACCAGACCCAAACCCAATCATGGAGCGATATACTTATTGCTTGGCATTGCTTTGGATGCCAGGAACAAAAGGATGAACACAAATATATTCAAAGGATATATTTGCGATCTAGAAGATACCATCACCAACATATGAAGGATAACACCATAGGCTATTGCATACTATCAGGCCATAGCTAACTTAAAGGACACTCAACATGCAATGTGGATCTAGGTGTGAAAGGAACCCAACAAACAATGGCTACAAATGTGTTGTTGCATCACAAAGGGAGACATAGAAATGGTCATGAAGGATTGGGAGGATGAATGGAGGATTCCAGTCCTCACTCGAGACATACATGAAGGGGTAGAGGAGGAGGAAATGAAGGAATATACACATGCTGAGGAGGTAGGGAAAGAATAAGCACAACCCCAGGAAGTCACAGTGCCCAAGAAACCAACGACTAACCAGACAAAAAAAATGTAGAAGAAAGGGGGGACATCACGCAGGTGGCCTGAGTAAAACAAAAATAGATTGGGGTAGCGCATGGGACTACACCAAATCCTACTCTGCAAGAACCAATACTAAATAAGAAGCCAACTACTTAGATGGGGGGCATGTGCAAGAATATGAAGGTGCATAGAATACCTCTAGAATACATGATGATGGAGGATGATGCATAAATTATAGCCCAATTGGTCCAAGATCTCACATTCGAGGATTTGGAGAATGTTGTGCACCAAAGGGACATAATTGAAGAAGAGATAGCAGACATATGACAACTCCTCAGGAAGAGAGGGGAAGTGTAGGAAGCTAGCAAAAACATAGAAACGAGACCATCAACATCACAAATAGGAGGATAACATGAAGAAAGTGAGCAGGATACAGTCCAGACAATACCACATCTTAGTGAAACGTTCCATGACACACGCAACATGTTGTGTATGAATGATATAGTGTGGAAAACACCCCTAAAGGATTTGACACAATTGAATATAGTATTTCCATGGATACCAACCAAGGCCCTATATAAACTATAGGTCAGCGTTACACAGGAGGTACAGTCTCGTGCACGTACAGACATAGCTGAACTGCAACAGTAAAATGATAAACAGGAAAATATGGAATTGATATTTGAGTAGGCCAGGCTTGAGACCAAAGAGGAGAGGGAATACGTGAAGGGATTGGAGTAGAAAGTCACAGTAACCTGCGAAAAGATCCCAAATAATGTGCATATGGTCAAACTCACAACGAAAAAAAATATTAATCACATTATGCATAAAATCGATCAATACCAACAGGAGATCGAGAATATCCATGAGAAACTCACACCTACCACTCCACCAGAGATAACGGAGAAAAGGAAGCCCGAGGATACATAGCAGCTAAATGAGATAGAACGACAGGTCCATGCAACGGGGCAATTGTTCGACAAAGCAGTACAATTTTGGATGAAGCTGGAAGAGGATCAACAAGTCTATAAGTGGTACCAAGAGGAGGAAATGATAATCTCATCTATCCAATACCTAAATAAGAAGAACACAACAATGTCAATCACAGAGCATGTAAAAGATGTGCAAGACATGAATAAACTATAGGCATAACTCACCACTGTGTAGACACAAAAAAATGAGCGCCAAGCTCAAATGGAACCACTCCAAGAGAGGATAGTGGAAGTCATTGCATGGGAAGAGGAAGCCAAGACATATATGGTACATGTTGAGGAAAAATGCACAAGGTTGATCAACAATGATATTGCAGTGCATGCATTGGACGCACTCAAGGAGAAGATCGCGTAGGCTTAAACACAAGCAATAAAGCTCTGGGAGAAGATCCAAGCGACATCGAGAGAGATCGATGACGCACAAAAAGGTTAGGTGGCTCCGAACGAGCCACATGTCAATGTTGGGCACCTATTGGAAGCATGCCAAAGTAGAAAGAAAGTATATTTTTTGGAAGGAAGGCATGCACGAGGAAAATGACAGCTGGAAAAAGGACGAGCATGCGTGCATGCATGGAAGACCTAATGAAGCTACGGTTATGGTTTTTTGTAATATATTGTAATGGATGATGAGCCAAAAATGTATAAATAAATATACCTAGGTTTCATAAAGATGACTAGAGGGTTAGGAGAGAAAGCTAGAGATGGATATAGTGTATCGAGTTATAATATTTTGATATAGGACCTAATTTTGTAAGATATTGAGATAGGGAAGAAGAACGAGGGTAGATCTTGAGGGTTATATCATAGGATGAGGAGATTGGTGCGATCTAGTCTACCTCATAATAGATCTCAACCCAAATGAAAAGAGATGTAAAGCGCATGACATTATAGTTTTGAAGCTGCTATAATAGAATAGCTTAAGAGACAGATCTTTGTGAACGTAGCCTGAGGGGGTGAACCACTGTAAAACCTGTGTTGTGCGATTGAATTCATGTGTTTTCTTACTATTTCTAAGTATATGTTAGTATGTTGAATGTATGAGTTAATTGTATTCCATGCATAATAGTGAATGATGGTTTATTGTTGTAATATGTTAAATAGAGCTCTCAACGCATACTTCTCAGATCACCACTCAATTCTCAACTGCAAACACTTGAGTATTATAGCCACCCATTAAGACTATCTGGGTTGATATTGCGCAGTGCACTCCATGTGTTTTGTTTCCTTCTATTCTACCAGGAGGACTGATAGTTTTAGAGGATTTGTTGGAACCCCAGTAGACATGAACCCTGCGTCAATCAACTTAATGATTTAAACTCAGATAAAATAATAACCAACATGTTATGATCTAAGTGGACGCATAAATGTTTAGGATTTAGTTTACTAATGCACTTGTCACCATGTTGCAGTATGAGTTTGTTATGACTTGATTATTTGTGTGCAGTGATAAATAAGTGAATATGTTAATCTTGAAAATGGATCATGTGCATTACCTTGACAATGATGTTGATTATTGTAATTTGATGAATGATTTAATCGTGCACCTAGAAGTTAAGTAGATGTTTGTTTGTGCATACAAATTTAAATAAGTAGATTGTTGCACTTGTCACCATGTTGCAGTATGAGTTTGTTATGATTTGATTATTTGTGTGCAGTGATAAATAAGTTAATATGTTAATCTGTAAAATGGATCATGTGCATTACCTTGACAATGATGTTGATTATTGTAATTTGATGAATGATTTAATCATGCACCTGGAAGTTAAGTGGATGTTTGTTTGTGCATACAAATTTAAATAAGTAGATTGTTTCGCTTCGAATTATGTCATCACTAGATGGATTTAGTATTTTAGTTCTCTTGCACCATGGAATTTTATGTTAAATGTATGTGTTTATTAGAATTACTTTGTGCTTGGATGATCGTTGATGATGTTATTTAGCTTAGTTGATTTGGACTTGATTTTGGACGGTGGGATGTAGAGACCTCCTTGTTCTCATTATAGTCGCTAGCCCTGAGACCTTAAATGGTCAAAATCGATGGGAACCTAGGCTTGAGTGTTTCTTATGTGTCTTGGATGTTCTAACGTTGCAGGGTAGGATGGGAAGGTAGTCATTTTATAATGTTTATATGATGAGTGTTGTCTTAGTTTTCTCTAATATTGATGTGCTAATATTCTATGACTTATATGTTTATGCATCGCTATCCTTTGTTTGTGCATTGATTGTGTTGTTATTTATATCAATGATAAGTATTGGGTGATGTTATTACTTTGTGTTGTCGTTCATTTATGATGATGGTTGATTATATGTTGTTACTAAATTATGGATGTGTCGGTCGTGACGTGATTGATTACGACGATGTGTCGAGTGTAATTCATTCATTTGATGTCGTCGAGTTGTGTTTTTATGATTTTATTGTTGACATAATTCTCCCAATGCTTTAAATTTGTTTTTACCTATTGTATCTCATTTTTGTGTGGTAACGGTTGGGGCCATTACAAAAATGGATTGTCATCTAAAATATGTTGGAGAGGAAATGTAGGTTTCTTTTTTCTTCAATTTGACTTTTGGTATACTTCACATTTCCTTGCATAAGCATGAGCATATTTGAATAATGTTTACTACTAGTATTGATCACGGGATCAAATTTTGCTGAATTTTCAAAGTGCTCGGAATGCGACGAAAATAGTTCCATTGCGTCTGTCTCGTCCTCCTAATTCCAGCAGTATATTTACTTTTGCAAACAGATTCCGTATGGAGGAGATATCGCGATCTGTCCGCCAAGCCAAACAGACAAAATTTGGGATGCTGACTGTACCTGTCTGTACAGTCCGTACGGCCACGTGGAGGGTCGTACCATCATGATGACATGGCAGTTGGTTGACGTGGCATATTTTCATTGGTCGGTTGATTGGTGAATATGATGCTGACACATGTCATTGGATAGCCAATGGAGTGAGAACACGTGGCCCAATTCATTGGCGCCACATGTCACTTGTTGACTGGTTGTTGGGTACATGTGTAAAATATAATGGAGGTTGTGGGGTTCGACCCCCGGACCTCTCACACTATACAAATCCTTCGCCAACCTTCTCTAACCATCATGCCGCCCAACGTTTCTTGTTTTATGTGTCAAAAATATTGCATTTAAGTTTGGTTGTAAGCATTGAATGAAAAGGGGGTTGGTCGGGGCTTAAGCCCCGACCCATGGTTCCATTATAAAACATATGCCCGTGTGTTTTATTATATGGCACATAATATGGCGCGGGGTTCATATATATATAAACCAAAGTTTTGTGTTAATGTATATCTATGGGCGCGTATACATATATGCTATGGTTTGTATATTGAAATATGCGCACGGGGTTTAAACTCTAACCAATGGTTAATACGAATACCCTGTGGTTTGACCAATAGTGCGGGAGTTATACCGTTTGAATGGTTAAACCAATTTTTGCGCCCAGCCAAGGTTCTATGTGCCATGTGCCGAAGTGCCGAGGCGGATAGGGGCTGGCGTGCCCTTAACCGTCCTACAGTTTGTACCGGTGCACGGTTATGCACAGGATTGGGTTCTTTACACTTAAATGAGCGTGTGTGCCAGGTTTGAAGCACAAGGGTGCGATTTATAGAACCAGAGACAACAAAGTTGAAGGGGACGACTTCAAGGAGGCTATCTTCTTCATTTTTCGACCAATTGAGGTGCCGAAAGAGCCCAGACAGGGGTTTTGGGATGCTGCGGAGCCATTGGAGCAGTCAGTTTGTCATTTTCAGAACTCTAAGGAATGTTTTTGAGCACTTTGAGAAATTTAATAATAATGATCCATTGGACGCTGGACCAGGAGATGTAGCCCGGAGTGGGGTGAACTCCTTTATCAAGTTGTTGTGTTTATGTGTTGATGTTCAATGTTTTATGCGGCTGTCTATGTGTATTTTTACATAAGTAATCCTTTATTATCTGTTGCAAATTGATCTGGTTGCATTAAACACATAACATTTTACTTGCAATAATTATTCAAGTTTTTCAAGTCTTCTTCATTTTTAGATGAAGTTGGTATCAGAACACTGGTTTTGAAGACTTGATTGTTTGCAAGTTTTGTTTCTGATGCTCACAAGGTTGA